>JAVBJF010000503.1:0-221518 GCA_033439095.1 Pseudococcus viburni
CCACTTCGAACGAGGGCGAAACAGGGATACCTGTGGTAGAGGTTTTATCGAGGCGAAATTTTGTCCGATAAAGGCTGATTTTTTGCTCGTACATTTTATTTCATTGGTTCTTGTCGACGACTTTTTGTGTTATTTTTATAATTTTCAAATCAGAAATCGATTGTTTAAATGTGGTATAAAAAAATTCGGTTACGTACTGCCAAAAAATTACACCAAGGAAGCCCCTTAAAGCTCAACTTTTTGTAAATTTACATCACGAAATATAAATTAAATTAAAAATTGACATGTATTCGAAATATTCATTAAGATCACTGTTGCAGATGGAGACAAGGAGAAGCACTAAGGCCAGCAAAAGGAATAATAGGGCTGAACAATAAGTATCTAAAATTTAAATTTAAATTTTTCAATTTCCAACACCTCTTTTAATTTTGGTACATTACCTACTTGCTGCAATTTAGGTGAATTATCCTCAATTAGGTATACCAAATTGAGTCAATTTTGGTAAATCATAGTAATTTTGGTTAGTTACCACAATTTTTGTAATATACCATCATTTCGTTATTTGCTTACGGTAACTTTGGTACAATAGGTAATTTACCGTAATTCTTGTAAATTAGATGACTCGATTGTTGAATTTTGGCGATTTAACATAATTTCGGTTCATTAATGCTGTTCTCGCGAATTACCTACTTCAATTTTGGTAAATTACTTCAATTTAGACAATTTGGTCCCGTAATTTTGGAATTAAAAATCACCATCATTTCCGCAAATAAACATAAATTAGGTGAACTACCTTATTTTGCCAAACGATTTCAATTTTGGTAATCACAGTTTTTTTTTTGTTTGGTAAACTACGTTTTTTGACAAATCAAAGGGTTTCAAGATACTTAGGTAATTATAGTAATTTTAGTAGTTTTTAGTAAATCACTATAATTTGTGTGATTTTCGTCAATTTACAGCTAGTTTTATAAGTTTTGGGAACTTGAAGTTCATTTATTAATTACAAAGAAGTTACAGTAAGTAATTTTGGAAAATATTACAATGATGTTTGGTAAATTACACAAATTACAGAAATTTTTGGTAAATTACCGTAGTTTTTGATAAATTACGGTATTTTTTTGGTAAATTACCGTAATTCTCGATAAATAACAGAAATTTTAACCAACTGTGATAATTTTTGGTAAATAACGGTAATTTTTAGTAAAGTAACGTAATTCTTGATACATTACCAAAATTTTCACCAATTATGGTAATTTCAGTAAATTGTGGTAATTTTTGGTAAATAACAAACTGTGATATTTGGTAAATTGCGGCAACTTTTCCGTAAATTACTGTAATCATTGGCGAATTACGATAATTTTTGGTAAATTACAGTAATTATTTTAGTAAATTACGGCAATTTTTAGTAAATTACAGTAATTTTTGATATATCACAAAATTTTTTACCAATTTTGATAATTTTTGGAAAATAACAAACTGTGATATTTGATAAATTGCGGTAAATTTTCCGTAAATTACTGTAATCTTTGGTAAATTACCGTAATCTTTGGTAAATTATCGTAATCTTTGGTAAATTACGGTAATCTTTGGTAAATTACCGTAATCTTTGGTAAATTATCGTAATCTTTGGTAAATTACGGTAATCTTTGGTAAATTACCGTAATTCTCGGTAAATAACAAAAATTTTTACCAACTGTGATAATTTTTGGTAAATAACGGTAATTTTTGGTAAATTAACGTAATTCTTGATACATTACCAAAATTTTCAGCAATTATGATAATTTCAATAAATTGTGGTAATTTTTGGTAAATAACAAACTGTGGTATTTGGTAATTTGCGGCAACTTTTCCGAAAATTGCTGTAATCATTGGTGAATTAGGATAATTTTTGGTAAATTACGGTAATTTTTTTTTTAGTAAATTAGGTACGGTATTTTTTTTTTAGTAAATTACGGTATTTTTTTTAGTAAAGTACGTCTATTTTTTTTAAAAGTAAATTACGGTATTTTTTTAGTAAATTACGGTAATATTTAGTAAATTACGGTAATTTTTAGAAAATTACGACAATTTTTGATATATTACAAAAGTTTTTACCAATTATGATAATTTCAGTAAATAGTGGATATTTTTGTTTATTTTGCCAATTTTTGGTAAGCAACAAACTGTGGTATTTGGTAAAGTGCGGTAACTTTTCCGTAAATTACTGTAATCTTTGGTAAATTACGGTAATTTTTGGTAAATCACGGTATTTTTTTGGTAAATCACGGTAATTTTTGGTAAATTACTGTAATTTGTGATAAATTATCGTAATTTGTGATACATTACCGTAATTTGTGGTAAATTACCGTAATTTTTGGTAAATCACGGTAATTTTCGGTGAAGTACACTAACGATATCTTTCCAAGTAAAGTAGGTACATTATGCTTCGGCCAATGCACTAATCGAATTTCGTAATTTTTAGTGTTTACACTGTTCACAAAATAATAAACTTCATTGAATGAAAATCGTGGTCATTTTCGACAACTCAGTTTAATACAAAACAAATCACATCAAGACGGGTAGGTAAATTATGGAGACAATTTTTTTTTTGTAGGGGGATAATGACTGGTACTCTTTTGCAAAAAAATACAATATTTTCGATCAAATTTCAATAATCTCGTCAAATTATACAAATTCACCATGACACAAACTTATAAATCGACCTCTGAAAGTTTACATTCCTCTTTCGCCCTCCCCCACCTTTCCTCATACCTTCGACGTTGAATAATACAGCACCAAACACCCAACGAGAACGAAATAATCGCTTCAATCAATCCTACAACAGCGAAAAAAGCCCCAACCTCTTCACCCTCCTCTCCAAGCCGAAAATTCCAGCCCGAAAACCCCCCACCGATCCGGCGACCCGACGCGGCGCACCGCACCGGAGATAAAAAACCATACCAAGCGAGCTTTTAATCCCATCTTAACACGCTGTTTTCCCAAAAGGAGCATATTTGATCTCGTTTAACGTCCACTAAATCAATACTAATTTTACCACTTATTTCGCACGACCGTAAAATATTACCAGCCGCTCGAATCCCCGACCAAATAAATCCCATCTCTATGGTCTCCGACGGCTATAAAACCCATCCGGCGGCATTCTACGCTACGCTGAGGCAAAAAAAACACTCGGCGAGAAAATAATCGCTCTGGCCACGACATCGCTTCCTCGTCGTTCCTTTGGGATAACAGGATAATCTATACTGTATACTAGCCACTATATAAATACGTTACAATCTCGATCGCATGTCATTTTTGATATTTTTCAGACACCCTTGCGGCTCCTTTTTGCTTCCTATTGATTCATTCGAATGTAGATTTCATTCGAGTACACAAAATCGTACCTCCCCGACCTCCTTTTTCAATTCGAAAGATCAATACCTTGAAATTTACAATTCCTTAGGCCTGTTTAGGGATAGAAATTTGGACTGAATTACTCATACGAAAATTTTCATCATTCTGGCGAAAAATTCGCCTTTTCCAGTCGCCCAGCTCCCTCCTCCCACTTATTATTCCTCGAACCCCAAACCGTCGCCAGAACTACGTACTTAGGTTAATTTCGCGCAAATAAATTACCCCCTCTTTTGCCCTCCTTTCGTAATAATGGTCATGTACTTATACATACGTACACGAAAATAACGTAATTAATGCAAAAACCGCACGAAATGATCATTAGCGAAGATAAAAACGTGTTTAATGTCTTATATCACGCCACTCTTCATAGTCCTTCCTTTTGCCACTCCTCACTTAGCCTAATTTTCAATTCAATCCGCTCGTGCTAATACAAGCCAGCGGTGTATTTCTGGCTAGATTTACAACGCTGCTCACACTTAACGAGTAGTGTCTTTCTGATCCCTCCATCCCGCCGAATTCCTCCGACAAACCGAGTGAGAGACTCTTTTTAGGAAACGCGTCCTGATTTATTATGTCGGAGCATGTGTATCTACGTACTACACATCCCGAAGGAAATTTTAGCTTTTTCCACTCGCCGTACATTCCGGAACCTTCTCCATTCCTCGCCTCCTGCCTCGTTGGCTTTTCAGTATCGTTACAAGGACACCTGGAACCCAGAAAACCTATTCCAATTAGTCGACTAGGCCGGGTGATCCCTCCGGAGCTGCTGGGTTTCTTTTATACACCGTCGGAGTAAATATTACGCCGTCGAGTTGTACGTAGCCTAAGCCTATGGCGCCAAAATAACCCCTTCGTTGCTCGTTTGATTACTACCTTTCTTACGAACCGACGAACAGGTGCGGAACTCGCGACCACCGCGAACAGCGATTAAAAAATAGCACCGCAGAGCGCCTGCTCTGCAAAAGTACACGACCAGCGAACACCGCCGATATGGGAACCGCACCACACACACGCACGACACTAAAAAGCTCGACGTCGTCGGCCACCGTCGCAACGAAAAAGGCGCGAATATCGAAGGTATTATTAAAACGCGAAATTACACCGGTCGTTCGCGACTTATCGTTTTTCGTATTTTACTCGTAAAAGCGACATTTCTGCGAAATGCTGCGGCCTTAAAAAGCGACGCGCAAATAGACTTTACACGTTGTGTAGGTACACCATTTATACATGTATCGTACACATACATCCGAAAGTCGTCGTCGTGGTGCTGATAACACCAGCCGAACTCTCCTTTTCGCAATTCTACGCTCCTTCGTTGTGTCTCACTCGCTCTCACGTAAACCCCATGCGAGCGCTTGCGTGTTATTGATTCTCCTCGCACTCTTCGCAACCGCGCGCCACCGTTTTCGGCTCGTTCTTTCTCTGTCGTCGCCACACAGTCTCCGGATCCTTTGCGGCGATCCCTTCGTTCCTCCCTTGGCTTGCCGAAAGTCCGCGAGGCATGTGAGGTCTGCTGAATAAACTTCGTCTAATTCGACAACACCGAAATTTCCGATGTTCTGTCATCTTTCGTGTGGCCGACTAGGTCGCGTGCGTGCGACCGGACTCCCACCCTCGCCCGGAACGCGATTCTTCGAGGTGTTATCAGGTGTAGATCTAATCTCGATCGGGTTTTGCGAAATTTTACCGAGTCGTGGCTCTCTGCCACGGTGTTTTCATTTTTATTCATTTTTTACCACGAAATCGTATTATGACCGATAATACTGCAGTTTTTATGATTTTTATGGAATTTGCAGTTTTTATGACAGTTTGGCGTTTTTAAAAAATTGCTTTGGGCGAATTCCCAGACTAGTCGTTCAATTTCTCCCCCCTCCCCACGATAAAAACACATAAAAGTGAAAACGGTCATTTGAAATTGAGTAGCATGGTGTCTAGTAGATCTGGAAAATGAAAATTTTTTCCCTATTTTTTATATTTTTCTAGCCATTTTCGACCATTAAGATCCCTCCCTGACGTATACTAGTTTCATAGGGAATTTCATGAATTTGAAAATTCCAATTTGATGATATTCTACTTACCTATTAGGTTGAAAATAATACAAATTGACGATCAAAATCAAAACCTTCAAGGTGTCTTGACCAATTCTCTAAATTAACAGGCAATATTTTAGCTGGACCTTTCAAATGAATTTTGCAGAACTTTTCCCCCGAGCTTTGGAAAAATATATCATTTTCCATACTCTCCAATATTTTTTTAACTGATAAACAATTGTTTTTTAATTGCCTCCTCCTCCTATCTCTTCTCCTCAAAAGGTTGTATTCCAGTTCACCTATGAATTTAGCCCCAGCAAAACCAGAAAAAACTTTAGAAAGTAAAAATTTCAACCATCAAAAAAATAATTTTGGGACGAATTTCATGGATTTTTTTACCAATACCTATTATGTAAAGTAAAAAAAATGAAATATTCAAAAATCATTAAATTTTAGGGAAAAAATGATTCAACGCGAATAAAGAGAAGGTGCAATTTTCAAAATACATAAATTTTCTACGAAAAATATACATTTTGGACGAATTTTATGACATTTTTATACTTACATAATTTATAAAAATTCCAAACGTCAGAAATTAAAATAATTTGGCCCAAACGAAGAGGTGTAGAAAATGTTTGAAAATCGAAATATCAAAATGCATAGGTACAAAAAAAGAGCTGGTCATGAACATTTTATTACCCCGCGAAAATCTGAAAAAATTCTGGATAAACACGAATTTTTTTCAGTTTTTAAAAAAATTGGAAAAATTTAGCACCGTCCAATCGTGGCATGTATCTACAACAGGGTCGTAGCGGGGGGGGTGTCTCGACCCCCCTTGGCGTAAGGAACTTACGTAAAAAAGAGCCTTTTTGGAGCATTAAAAATCAAATTTTCTGAAAGTTTCGCCCTCGCTTCGCTCGGGCATGAAAGAAATCACAATTATATAAGCTATTTGAATCAACTATATAAAAAATAGTTCCCTTTTGATATTCCAAGTCTCCATAGCCACTTTGCACCCTCCCAAATGAAGCTTCTGACGCCAATTCTTGGATTTGTTGGTATTTTTATTGATTTTTAAGGCCAAAATAATTAGTACCTATGTAAGTTGTTTGTTCCAAAATTACATTTGCATCAGTTTTTTTCCTTAAACGTGCTATGCAAATCGCATGAAAACTTTATAAAGTTTGAATTTTGTGTTTTTATAATAAAAATAAATTTGATGGGAAGGGGGGAGGTGAACTTAGAATTCCTCAAAAAATTATGAAATTTCGGACCCCCTCCTTGAGAAATTTCTGGCTACGCCACTGATCTACAAGTGAAGTCTGTTGGCAAAGGCGTATAGTCAAAATTTTCTAAAGAAGGGAGCCAAACATGCTCTCTTAATCTGAATCAGTCAAATTGACTGATCAAAAAAGGCAGAATTGAGTCATTGAAATCAGTGAAAAATTCACTGATTCAATTAGTGAATTTTCATTTTTGAATCAGGAATTTTTCACTGATTGGCAGTCAAATTTCACAGATTAACAGTGGAATCAGTGGAATTTCGCTGCCAATCCAGTGACTCAGTTCTGTCGATTTCAATCAGTCAATCTTCAGTTTTTGACTGATTCAAATTAAGAGAGTGAAGGCAAATACAATGGTGATGCCAAACAGAAAAAAAATCAAAAAGAAGAGATTTTGACTGAAAAGGTCAAATAATTATATTTCAAAGAAAAAGAAGACGGAAGTCCTACCTAAATTAAAGTTGATTTAAAAGAAATCCACCAATTAAAAAATTCAAGATAAAATTGTTTGAAATTCTTGCTTTTCATGGTGAAAAAATTATTAAAAATCTTGCTATTTTGTGTTTTTTTGTGTTTTTTTTTTAATCACTAAGATCCATTTTTTGCTATTTTCTGGTTTTTCTTGTCAGTAGACACCAAGGAGTAGGTAATTGGAAATGAATATCAGAGAAAAAGTATGGGAACTGGAGAAGGAGAAAATAGTCCGTCTAAAATAAGATGACAAATTTTAGAGATTTTTTTTTCATTTCAACTCAGTTGAAGTCGAAAAATTTAGGAAAATGATGGAAATTTTTAAAAATTTACAGTTTGATCGGAAAAATGTCGAGAAAGTGTATTTATTGCCAGAAAAATGGAAAAATTTCTGTCACTGTTGAAATTTTTCAATTTTCGATTCCTTCAATAATGTCAATTTCGACTTTTCCCTGAAACTAATGTGAGTGAAAGTGACTGTCCAATAAAGGTTGAGATCAGTCAAATTAGATGGAAAGTAAACTGTTGAAATTGCTCTAAAGATGTTCAAAATTAAAAAAATGATATCAAGATAACTCAAAATGTGTTCAAAACTTAGTTGAAATAATCATAAAAAATGAGATTTTTTCACGTTAGATTCATGCAATCTCACGAAAATTTTATTTAAAAAATTTTACGTCATTTTTACACGATTTTCATTTAAATTTGATGATATTCCTCGCATTTTATAAAATTTTTATCTCATAAATTTTGGAATAATTAAAGCAATTAATTGACTTTTTATAGATTTTAGAGTACTTTTAACAACTTTCATGGGAATTTTAGCAATTTTTTTTTCAAATTTGAAGGAATTTTACGAAATTTATTTTGAATTTTTTCAGACTATTTTGAACGAAAAAATATTTACATTATTTGAGTAGGTACTTTATCTTAACAAAGTTCCCTGAAAATTTAAGAAAATTCAAATAGTTTCATGCGTTTTGAACAATCAACTTTTCGAATCCAAGGGCCATATAAAAATCGGTCTTTTCGAACGATTTTTCTCAGTTGTGTAATTTATTCTACTAGTTTAATAAATAATTCAACAATCGTTCGAGAATAATTCATCAACGAAGAAATTCTAGTTGTGTAAATAAATTATGAGTGGAAAAAATTGAATCGATTTTATGGATAAAAAAAGACAAATAAATGGGGAATTTACAACAATAGGCATACTAAGAAAATTACCATCATTGAAATGATTGAAAATTGGAAATTTTTCAATTTCTCCAACTCAAATCCAATTTTTTTAAAAACTTTATTTACTTAAAGTTCAGAAAATACCAAACTTTCTAAAAAAAATCAGTTTTAAATTTTTTTCTTCGAATAAAATTTTCCAATTATGTAAAAATATTTCTGTTATGGAAAAACAAGCTGTCCACCCTGCTCACTAAAATTGCGTTCTCAAATCAAAAAAGTTGATCGACGATGGTTTTTTTCGGTTGAAAAAATTTTGCAGTTCGAGTCGAAAAATGGAAGAGATATCGATTTGAGTAGAAAAAAAGGAACAAACTTCGACCGTGAAAATGTTTCATTTTTACTCTTCCCCTTCACCCCAAATAATACCAACTTCGATTCTATTCTGCTTTTCTCTAGTTTTCGGTCGTTTCTCCCTTTGTCCTTCACTAAACATCAAAACTGTCAACGCAGACCACCACTGACAACAGAAACATTTCATCTAATCTTCTTCTTCGTTTGTTCTTTCAACTCAAACAGCGTTTTCTTCGCTCCCCCAGCATATTTCCTTATTATAATATCGTCGAAACGTACACACAAAGTCAACATACCTTCTCATACCAAGTTACACGTCGAGATTCGCGTTCGTGTCAAATACATAAGTAAATCCTTTACTTGACGACGCGACGACGCGACTGCTAGAAAAATAGCTTCTTCTCCAGTCTCCACGCATATTATTTATCTAACATATGCTACCATCGCGAAATATCACACATATTACCTCGAAATAAGGCCATCGCAGCACCCAAGCTGGTCGTCACGTTCGTTTCTCCGCCCCATCCAACAAATCGCGTCTCTTATCCATCAATCTCAAACAACGACACCTGTTCAAAAATATTTCGTCTCTTTTCACCTCGTCGCTGTAATAATTCTCATAAACCCATATCAAATTTCTAACTGGCAAAAAACACCTTTATCTCACTCCGAGTCTTCGCTATAAAGGCACGACCATCTCGTTAAAAAATTTTCCACGCTATAACGAACCCTTCACAACCTCACTCCCTCGGCGAAGAAAATCACCACCGACGAAATGATATTACCGCCAACAAGCGAATTAAAACTCTTGATAAAAAGTGGTTTTAAATTTCACCCAAATAATGGTAATAAATTGTCGAGTAGCGTTGCTCTACACCCCTCTTCCTCTCATTCTGCTAATTCTTAACTCCGCATCATCGTTCAAAGCTGTTCGTATACGAGATAATTCTTCGTAAGTATATTAGCGCGGTGTTGAACTTCTCTCTGTATGCTTTTCTCTAAAAACTGCACAAACAGTTTGAATTATTCATTTCGCAGCCGGCTCCTTATTATAACGTTCTAGGTATAGCACCCTGCTCGCGCATCTCGACCGCCAACTCCGCCAAACCCGAAATGAAGAATTATTTTCAGACGTGGTAAAATTAAAAGGGTTATTATAATAAGTCTCAGTATCCTAAACAATGAGAAAGGCTGCTCTTTTCCTCTCAACCATCATGAAGACTCTGAATCTTTTTGAAAAGAGAATCCAATTTGTGAAAATATCCCCTCTCCTATTTTCCCTGCTTCATTCGATCTTGAATTCTTTCGGAAATTGCTTCAGATTTGTTCTTACAACAGTCTAGGATGGATTTTTAAAAAAAATACATATCTTGGATTTCGATTAAAATTGGTGAGGTAGTTTATTTTTAGTGAGAAAACTCTCTCAAAAAATTGAGCTTTTCAGCCCAACGGAACAGGGCTGTCAAGAAATATGTTTTAAACAAAAAATTTTAACGTTTTATTTGTTTGAAACATGTTTTTTTTCAGAGTATCTTTTTTTGTTTTTTTGTCATTTTTTTGTAAATTGAATGAAAAATTCATGCATTTCAACTGAAATTTCATTGAAGGGAATGGAACTAAAACTAGAAACCAGTAACACTCTCGAATTATGAGTAAAAATCGGTTATGGACCGTTTTTCCGAAGCCGAAATCCCGAACGGACATTTTCCCGAATAAGATTTTTCACGAAAAAATTTTTCATGAATCCGTTTTCCCGAATACCGAAATCCCAAATCCTTTGTTTCCCGAATAAAAAAAATCAATGTACTATTAAATCAAACATACTTTTTAATAAAATAAAAAAATACATATAATATCAAAATTTTAAATTTTAAAATCCTACACCCATCCAGAGTGGTTCAGAAAAACATAAAATGTTTTAAACAGTGTTGAACTCGTTGAATTTCCAACACATGAAATTGAGTTTAAAACAAAAAAAAAATTCAAAACAAAAAAACACATTTTGTACAACCCTTCAAAGGAGTATGAAACTAGGGAGACCTAAAAGTAGGACCATTTTTGAAAAAATCTGTTTTTTGCCAATTTTGAGTTTGCTCCATAAAAAAAGTGATTTGAATTTCTACACCACTCTGATCCATTACCTTCAAAATTGGATATCATTTCTTCCCTTTATAAATAGGCTAAAAAATTTCTCATCGCGAATTTGATGATTCTTTTATTTTTACGATCAAATTCAAATTGCTCTTTCAAATACCTCAAAACCGAGATACTTTTTATTAAACATCTACAATAATTTTTGATGACATTAAAAAAAAAATCATCGCAATGCTGTCAATTGTATGTTGATTTATCTAATGTTCCTGAAATTCAAGTTATTCATTCAAATGACTTAAAATCAACTATTTTTTTGACAATTAAAACAGGTTAAAATTAACTTTTTGAAATTTATTGAAGCTGAAGCAATGTTGCCAACTAAAATTTAATGAAAATTACGCGATTAAAATTCAGTAGGGAGCCCTGTAATAATTAAAAAAAATTGTTTTAGCACAAAATTTTTCAAATTACGAATTTGCGATAAAAAAAAGCTTTTCAATTACTTTTCAAAGGGGAAAAAAGTGGTATTAAATTTCGAAGTCAATGATTCAGGGAGGTGTAAAAACTCAAATCGCACATTTTGGAGGAGGGGGAGTGAACGAGGATTCCAGCAAGTGACATTATTCGAAAGTGACAAAAAATTGTTTTTTTTTGGTAAAAAAAAACTCACTTTTGAGGCATTTCACAAAAGAATACAAAATTTGACGAAAATAACTTGAAGTTTATCTTGTTTAACATAATTTGCAACTCTGAGAACGAAAGAAAAATTGGAAAATATCTACGAAACTCGTCAAATTTAATACAAAATTCTTGAAAATTGCAAAAGAATTTCAAAATAACTTGAAATTGTCGGAATACGATACGATATAAATAGTTAAAATTATCACAAAATAGCTTCAAAATATTTCAAATTTTTTTATAAAAGCATGAAAAAGTCCCGAGACTTTTTCTATGTAGCTCAAATATCATAAAACTTGATTAAAATACTTATCATTAATTTGGGAGAAAATGACATGAAAAGTCGTTAAAATATGTGAGCCTGGATATAGAAACCACCTTTAGGTGTAAAAAATTTGTTTTTGAGTGGAGGTTCTCCTTTGATTCTATACCTTCTGAAACGCCCAAAATCAGTGTCAACTCAGAAATCAATTTTTTACACCTATAAGGGTGGTTTCTATATCCAGGCTCACATATGTAATTAAATCGTCTTTTTGTAAAAAATACATAGTACGGTTATATCATAGAGGTTATTCAGGAATCTATAAACTTGAAAAAAATGACAAAAAAGTTTTTAAATCATGGATAAGTTTTAATTAAGTATAACTTTAGATAAATTTTTGTTCACTTGATGACTTTTTATCAAGATATCAGGAGGTGAAACTTCGCTTTCTTTTATTATCTAATTTACGAAATTGTAAAGAAAATTCAATTAACTGAGAAATGATAATCCACGGTGTTGACTACACATAAAAAACTAAAATTTTTGCTATTTTCTGGATTTTTCTGGCAATTTTTATACCATTTTTCTTACCTTAAATTTTTTGATTTTTCGTTTTTTCCCCAGTAGAAACCTCGTAAATAATCAAATTCGATTATTCTGTAATGTGTAATTCGACATTCAAGTCTAACAAAATGAAGTTAAGTCAGTAGGGTCCAAATTTTGCTAAAATTTCAACATCCTAACTTTTTGATATTTTATTAGATGCCATAAATTGCCTACGCCCTTCCAGTTCTTTTCATCGACTATTTTTTTTCTCAAATTCATCAATGGTCTTTTTTTAACCAATTTTAGATCATTTTTATATATTCTGTGTCATTTAAACTTTCCAAAAAATCTTGTTTTCTCAAACCTTTTTTTTGAAGAGGGGGGAGGGGGGAGGGGTAAAATTCTCCAACCTTTTCAATCTGTTAATTTTTTTTCAAAATTATCTCATTTTTTTGAAGATTTGTTTTCTTGAAAAAGTCAGGTATTGTATTTGTTGGCGGAGTGAGACGGGAGGGGGTGAGTTATTTTTCAAGAAAATTCGATAATACTGAACATTGAACTGAGGGGAGGGGACTAAGTAAGGGGAATGTGGTGAAATTTCCATGAGCTCTGAAATTTTGTAGGATGGTCTACATGTCTTATATGTATTTGGGAAAAATTGAATGGAAAAAACCGAAATCATACATAAAATCAAAAACCGTGGGAGAGAGGATGAAAAAAGACTGCAAAATTACTCGAAAAAAGAAACACTATGCCCTTGAAAAAAATCGGAATAGTAGTTCAAGTCGTCGAAATGCGCTAGTGCTTCGAGGTCCTTTCGTATGGTATCTACTGAATCTAAAAAATAAAAATTCTTGCTATTTTCTGGATTTTTTTTGACAATTTTATGTACCTAATTTTTCTCGCTTTCAATTACGCAAAAAATTATTCCTTTTTATCCTTCCATTAAAAAATTCAAGAAAATATAAAAATGTTGAAAATTCTTGCTTTTTGCAGCAAAATCATTAAAATTTTGACTATTTTCTAGGGTTTCTTATTTTTCTTGCCAGTAGACAACATGTCTAGCTTCGTTCTCTATTGATCTACAGGCTAAAAATATTTTTGGAAAATTCCCCACTCAAAGCGAATTACCTCTCCAATTTTCGTCAAAGTCCAGGATTTTCATTTCATTCGCCCTTTCCAACACCCCATCTCGCTGACTAAACTTCACAAAACCCCAAACAAAACTCAATCCAAATCTTCGCTTCGGATACTCGACGAAAATTTCACACCCCCTTAAACCCCTTCGACTCGCAAATTCACTCGCACCAGCCGCCTTCAGCAACCCAGAAATTCTCCAAGTACCTGCTTAATCCCGTAAAAAAATTTTCCATCCAAATTAAACACGATTGAACGCTACTGAATAATAAATAACAATCGAGCGACGTCCGAAGATAAAATTTCGTCGTTTAGATTCCCCCACCTAGGCCCCACCTTTCGAACGGTTTCGAAAAAAGGATTCGAAGTCGTAATTACAACACACGCGGAATTTCGACGAGTCGAACAAGACAACACCTTGAATAATATATACCCGAGCAACGATTCATTAATAATGGAATTTTTCATTTCCATCTCACACTAGTCGATTCTTTCGTCCCAGTGGACTACCCCGAACAGCTTTCCATCTCACTTCACCCCTGGCTCCGGGGTTCGACAAACGATACTCGACCTTTAATGATCCGGAAATTAAGTATTCTATCATTGGCCGAGTAAACATCGCGTTTAAGGTAATTACATTAGGCTTTTATTACCTTCCACAGCAAGGAAAACACTAACTCAGGTACACCACGCCAAATTCGCAGGTCTACCCTACGTGCAATTTCCCCACGTCGAGATTTTGTCTCCGTAGAGTCGTCGTATTTCTTTATTTAAGTCGTACCCGGCTACGTACGTTGTCGACGAATTCCCCATACACGTGGTGGAAATACGACGACGTTGCTTTTCGCATTTCGCCTTTTCCTTATTGTACAACTATATCGAAGCGAAGCCGAGTTAATTAATTAGTAAATTGGTTTAATTAACAGTTCGCCGAAAATGGCACAGCATACCACGCAGCCTATCCCTTCTACGTCTCAGTTTTATAATCGTCGTGTGTCGACGTCGAACTAACGTGTCTAAATGTAAGCTACCGTGTACACGAAAATGTAGACGTTAAACGTTTACAAATGTTTTTCCCAGTCTCGTATGCATTTGACACGATATTCGCCTAGGTACGTAACGTCGCCATATTCTCGTATACCCAGACAGAGACACATATTACCAAAGTCTGCATATAGCTACGTAAGCACGAGCTCATTTAATATACGCCATCTGTTACCTTTTATAAATAGGTGCGTGAGAGGGGTAATTTTATTACTCGAAAGGAAAAAAAATCGGTTTTTCGTTGCCTTTTTTTATTACATCGTCGACGATATAGTTGTCGTCGGCACGTAACACGTCATTATAATTAACGGAATTTTCCTATCAGAGTGGAAATGCGTGTTGGGAGGGAGGGCAGGGTTGTATAATGGATTCGAGTCTTGGGTATTTTAATTCGATTCTGGGAAATAATTGAAAAATACCTACGTACGAGGTACTTATCAATTCGTCGAATTAAATTGAAAATCTAACTATTGCTGGGTACGTCGACCGCGGTGTACCGCCTTCGATTGTGTAATTATGCAATTCTAATAATACAAAGTTAAAGAGGTTATCGATTACAGCATTTTAAGAAGTCAAAATGGATGAGTATTTTTACGAATCGTTGTACGTATTTTTTATTTTGAAATTATTTCGAATCGAGAGCAGGTATGGTTGGAAAGGGGTTGGATATAGGGGAGTGTTACACCCCCGGACGTTTTTTAGGCGGTAAATCCCATGAAAATTATTCCTAGTCGACGAAATCAAATTTTTAAACATAAAAAAGGCAAATTCAGTTTCCCGAATTTATTTTTTGATTTGAGTTTTGCCACCTCAAATAGTTCACAAAATTTTCAGAATCAAGGTCCAAAAATTATCCTGTTCAAAAAAAGAAACACTTGCTTTTAAAATGAGTAATTTATTGAAAATAATCTCTTAAAATTCCAGAAAATGAGACCAGTTTGTGTCGAGAAATTTTGAAAAATTAGCGCAATTTAAAGAATTGATACAATTTTTAAAAAATCAACAAAGGGTGTAGCCGGATAAGGGGTGAATTTGGCCTCAGACGCTTTTGGGCTTCTAAACACCTCAAGTCGTGTATATTGACTAGAAATAATTTCTCACAAAATTTTGGACCCCAACCCCTCACGATTTAATGTCAAAGACATGGAGGATACGTGGAAAAATAATTTCACCACCACTCCGCTTGGACGGTTTCTGTAGCTGAAATGTGGCTCAAAACATTTGAAATGGAAAAATTTTGATTTCTGACTAATAATTTTTTTTTTGGTCGTAGAACACGAATACCTTTGGCATTAATTATTGTGTACCTAAATTGTACCTTTTCTGGCTCGAGAGACCCGATAAACTTGAAAATAGGGAAGTTTTCGGGAAGAAATGACGAAATGACGAAATAAAATCCATATTCGTGTTCAGCAGGATAAAATACTCCGATAAACACTTTTTTCGCGATGGTTTCTCTTCAAGTCTCGAAATTCACTTTTTTTGTCATTCAATCAAACCTATTGCGAAAAGGGTGTTTATCGGAGTATTTTAGACTGCTGAACACAAATATGGAATTGGTTTTTTTATTTGGTCATTTCTTTATGTATAAAACGCTCAAAATTTGCATAATCTGCTAAAATAACAACATTTTTGTACGATTTTTCGCAATTTTCAGTCCTTCGTTCAAAGAAATCGCCAAAACCAAATACCTACACAGCAAAATTCTACATAAAAAAACGGATTTTTTAGACATTTTTCCAGGGTGGTCGCTCTTCGCTTATATGGTATTTTTTACGATTGAAAACTTCAAATGGGGGGGGGGCGTGAAGGAGTGCACCAAAATTGTTGAAAAAATTATCATAAATACACCTCTACGAGATGTAACTTTAAGCCAAAGAACAGAAAATTTCCTTCACTTCCATTGAAATAAAATTTTTTTGAAAATGATCATAGTTCTGAAAGAGAGGGGGTAGGGGTCCAAAATTTTATGAAAAATTATTTTTAGTCAATATACACGTCTTGAGGTGTTTAGGAGGCCAAAAGCGTCTGGGGCCAAATTCACCCATTATCCGGCCATACCCTTTTGAAAAAATACGAAATTTAGAAAATGAACGGAATTACAAACGTTGTCACAATTTGAAGAATTTATTACCTAATTGTAAAAACTTTTAAAAAACCTAAAAAATGATAAAATTTGAAAAAATGGGCGCCTTTGAAGAATTTGAAAACTTAACAGCTTTTAAGAAATTGACAAATTTTATAAAATTGACAGACTCCAAAAAAATCACAAATTTTTGAAAATTAGAGCACTTTTCAGAAATTGACATATTTAAGAAAACTGAATCTTTAGAAAACTGACTAATTTGGAAATTTGACCAATTTTGAAAAATTTCAAAAATGGACACAAATTTTTAAAAATAGGCAGAATTTTAAAAGCTAACACATTTTGAAGAATAAAATTTTTTTTCAAATTTTTGATAGGTAAACTTCAAAAAAATAACAAAATTTTAAGAATTGGGAGATTTTGAAGCCTTGATTATGGTAAGTAACATTTATAAAAATTGACAACTTTTAGAAATTTATAAATTGAATAATTTAAAAAAAATGATCGTCGATAATTTTTACTTCTCCCCCTCCAAAAAAATTATATTGGAACCGTCCCTGATCGAGAGTAGTTAATTCTCGATTATGAAATCAATTTTTTCTAATCGAGTATCTAGATATTTTATTAATCTGCGAAATATCGAATGAAAAAAATAAACAAACGAACGCGATGACGCGAATTAATAGAAATCTCGAAGATCATACCCACGATTCACAATTATTAATTCTACGATCTATTCATGTCAGAAGAAAAGCTTAATATTTCTTATTTATTGCAGACTGATAAAGCAATATTATTCTTGCAACTAATCGAACGATTTATTGGATTTGATAAGCAGAATGCGAAAATAATCGATCAAATGATTGGAATTGAGAGCTCAAGGGGTCATTTGACTTGAAAAAAAACACTAGTACGTGTATAAATACCCAGGATAACTCGTTAACTTTGTAGTTTTTTCGATTGGTCGTTTGTATCATTATTGATGGTTTAATTTCGTGACTGTTGAATATTGCTGAATAATCATGGAGAATTTTTTCGAAAAATGTAAGATATTTGCGTAAATATTCAAACTACATACCTAGTTTATTCGTGATTTTTATTTAAATTTTAAAAATGGAACCATAATTGTGCTGTTTTCTAATTTCTCCCCTCCCCAATTATTTCGGTGTTATTTGTTTATTAAAATTTTTGAAAGTTCATTAGCTTCGAGATTCGGTAAAAACCCATTTTAATCGTTGGAAAAATTCCGATCCTACCCTTTTTTCGTGACCAATTTTATCGAAATTGTTTATCCAAATCGTGCCGATTTTCCAAAACCGAAAAAAAGTTCGATAGATCCCATAGATAATGAAAATTGTAAGAATTATCATTGTGCAGTAGAAGCAGGTATACTGCAAAAGCAAAAGGTTGATTTCAAAAGCATATAGTATAATGATTTTCATCTCATTTTTCTTCTTAATTTTTTTTCTTGTGGGTACCTACCTATTTCGTAATTTTGATTTTTTCGTAAAAAAACAGAATGATAATTTTTCCATAGTGCCTAGGCCTACTGACTTGATTGATGTTTATTTAACAAGAATCAGTATTTTCGAGTTTGTAATTCTTTTTCTCTCAAATTTACGTTGAAATTCGTACGACACTTCTCCTCTTATTTTAATTCAATTTTAAAGTTGATTACTTTTTGCATTTTTCTGATTTTATTCTCCAATGAAAATGTTCCCTTTATTGTTTAACTGGTTTTTTTTTTTGCAAAATTTACGACTTTTCAGTATTTTTTCCTACTATTTTCCAAAAAGTTCCCCTCTCTCCAATATTTAATTCAGTTTTAAAATCGTTTCTAGATATTTCGTACCTAATTCTGACCTTAAGATTCAGAAATCACTACTTTCCCAGTACCAAAGACCTTATTCATCACTTGCTAAAAAATTTTATGACCCCCCCCCCCCTCCAAGAATCCAATTTAGTTCTAAAATTAATTAATTCTCGTATCTTGGGATTTTGATTTTATACCCTTCTTCTATACCCAAAATAACTTTTTTGCTGCCTAATTGATTTTTTTTTTGCAAAAATCGCCATTTTATCAGTAGGTACTTTCACTTTCTTTAGTTTCTTTCATAATTTTTTCGCTGTTTTCTATAATCAATCTTAGAAAACTCCTCCTTCTTTCTGTAAAAATTCTTCAAACCGATTTCAAAAAATCTACAGATAAGTACAAAAAATAAAATGGAGACAGACCTCTTCTTTATAAAAAATATTAAACCATACTTGAAAAAGGCGATCAATTCTTTTCTCAGCAACGTACAAGATTGTGGATTTTTATCCTTTCATTACCTACTCATTTCCCTATTCTCAATACTTTTTCTCACCATTTTCCAAAAAATTTCATAGAACATTCCTCTTCACCTCTCTTTTGTAAAAAAACCCTCAAAATTATTTTCAAAAATATTTCTGGTACGAGAAATTTAAGATTTTATTATAAAAAAAACTGAACTCCGGCACGAAAATTCTTTCAAATTGATGAAAAAAATTGGCCAATTTTTTCAAAATGATTGAGATTTTTTTTTTATTTTGATATTTCTCAATTCATTACTTTTTCAATGTTCAAATCATTTACAAACATTTTTTGAAGACACCCCTCGAAAAATAGACTTTATTATTTCACTTTTGAACGATTTTCTGGAACACATTCTGTGCATTTTTTTTTGGCAACTTTTCAACAAAAAGTACCACTTTTGCAAAATTTTCGTCTCGAAACTCATTTCTTGACTAAAAAATTAATTTTTAAGGAGTGACTAGCCATAACCTCCTGCCTTGCATCACAATTCTGTTTCCCAATCAAGCTCTAATTTTTGTATTTTTGCTAAAAAAAACCGAATTATTCCAATTCCTAACAACACAAATCATTTCATTACAGGGCATTCAAATTGCAAGAAATTCCTGCTCACTCTACTCCTCTTAAAAACCATCGAAACAGCCAGCTCGCCGCTAAAAATCCAACCCGAAACGGACGATTTCCAAACCCTGATCACAAACAGCAATCTTTACGTCGACAAGACCCTGCTGATCGAAGAATACCTCAAATTATATTCGCAAAACGCCTCCGCCTTGTTAATCATACAGAGACCAGAAGGTTGGGCCAAAACCACAAACATGAAAATGCTCGAGAAATTCTTAGAAATCGAAGTCGACAATCAGGGCAATCCACTTTCAGAAGAAAAAACCTTCAATGACAACCTATTCATGGGAGCTTTGATCAACGGAACATATTTAAATCCGCTAAAAATATCAGATTCAAGGATCGCCTTACCCCACCTCGGCCAACACCCAGTTATACTTCTACGCTTGAAAAACGCCATCGGAACCACTTACGAAGAAATCGTCCAACGAATCAAGTCCTGTGTGATGGAAGCTTACAAAAAACACGAATATTTATCAAATTCGACGATGATAACAGATAAAAGTAGATTGGAAAATTACTTATCCGGCCAATTCGACGAGACAGGATTGATTACAAGTATTTACTTCCTCAGCAAGAAACTTTACGAACATTTTGGCAGAAAAGTACACATTTTCATTGACGATTACGATATCCCTTTTGTATCCGCGTCTCTAAATAATTACACCGTTGATTACACCGAGATCGAAAAACTATTACAAAATTTGCTGGATAATTCGTTAACGAAAAATCAATTCCGAAGCATCGTTTTGATGAATGGAGTAAATCCAGTCAACGTGACTTGGAATTATTGCACGTATTATTTGGCAGATTCTCCGCTAATCGAATTCTACGGATTTAGTCAAAACGAGGTGGACAAATTAATCGAAGAATCGAAAATCCAAGTCGATCCGGAACAATTGAAGAATTGGTACGGAGGCTATTACGTCAATGGAAAAAATCACCATTACAATGCTCGATCGGTGATGAGATGTCTGGCTCAAAATGGCACCATCGCCTACTACGGACCTTCCATCACTTTGGATACATGCGAAATTGACAGCTACGAATATGATTACAGCACCGACGAGACGGCCAATTACTGTAATCAATCTGATACGTTCACATTATCAACTGGAAAAATATTATTGAAAAATGTCCACAGTATACTTCATATTTTGATGACTTCGAATCAGCTCAAAAGCAGTCAATGTCCATCCGCCAATATCTCGATTGAAGATCGCAGCCTGCATGGTTCCTGGTTCGACGAAAATTTAAAAGAAAAAGCTGCTTTGATCTATCACGGATTTCTAACGATGGATCAAAGATTATTATTCGACGAGGAGAATACCATTATACCAATATCATCATTCGGATCACCCACAACTTCAACGGAAATAAACGCAGAAGAGCTACTGGTTCTGCAACAATTACAACTTCAATATTTGGAATACTTGATACCGAACCGAGAAATGGCATATTTTTACCAAACGATAGCTCTGCAATGGATATGCCACATGTTTGAAATATCCGAGGCAGATTTTTTTTCACTCGTTCAGCTCATACCGGCGAACAGGATTGATGACGTATTCATCGCATTGAACAATTACCTCGATAATCCCAAAATCATCAGTCACCTTGGATCCGAAGGCATTACATCGGAATTGGAATTCTACAACGCTTTTATAATGTCTTTAGAGCTCGTATTGTCATCGAGTCACACGATTATCCACAAAGTTGACCATACCGACCATTGCAACGTATCTGTTCAAGGACGCGATCTGATTTTCATTCCAAAATCCAATCAAAGCGTAACAATCGTAATTACATTCGAGATTCTCGATAAACTCAAACAAGGAAACTTCCACTCTACCGATGATGAACAATTAAGTATTCCAGAATGCTCGGCAAATTTCGGATCTGTAGTTCGAAGTGGCATGAATAAAATAAAAACCATTATGCAAAGGAATAACCTCGATGATGAAAATCATATAAAAATAAGTTGGGCATTTTGTGGCCGATGCATGGCAATTCAACACACAGTCAAATTAACAGAAAATCGCATCATTAATGATTCGCGAAAGTCTCACATAGAATATATAAACAACGAATTTAAAGTAGCGATGCGTTACAAATTAAATCCGAAGAACAAATATTTTATTGGATACCACTAGTCATTCGTTTGGATTTTTTCGTGTATTGGTATGATTAGAGTATTCGAATATTGGAACGCATTATGTTTATTTATTTATTACACTTTGATTTAAATAAAATTTTTATAGGTACCTAATTCAGGTTTTGTGTCTGGTAAAATTACAACTGTTTTTTGAAAATATCACCGGCGTGCATCTAATTTATTGTAGAAAAATGGAGGAGAAGTTGATAAAATCCCATTTGAAATTTTTTTTACGAAGTAAAGAGTATAATCTTATTGGCTGTATTTCTAACGTGTAAATGAAAATAATTGAAAACTAACTGAAGATATTATTTTGAAAAAGTCAAAATTGCTTGAAATTTCAATAAAGGAAGTTTTTGTGGGAATATTATTGAAATTTTTAGACAATTTTCAAATACCTACCCCTACCATTAGAAAAATAAGTAAATTTGCACGAAAAATGTTGAAAATAACATTCCATAAAGTTAATGAAAAGAAATGAAATGTGCATTGCAAAAAAGCAAAAAGTGTAGGTAGTCAAAGTTATTGTAAAACTGTAAATAAAACGGTCAAATTTTAATTGAAAATCGACACGTAAAAAGAAAAATAAAGCATAGAATCAACAAAACTTTACTCATTAAAGCGAGACGAAATTGAAATGACGAAAATCGATTCACAATAATTATAAGAAACTTCATTGAAAAATCATCAAAATTTGGTAAAATTATGAAGATTTAAAAATCATAAAAATATCAATCAAGAAAACTTCGGAATTACCACGAGCGTAGTTCAACCAGACCGAAAATCTTTAAAATGGCACGAAACTGAAAATTGTTCAAACAATCAAAAAATATATTTAAAACGGGAAAAAATTGAAATTTTGAATTTTCTCCTCTCTTTTGCAATTACTCAAACAATTAATACCTTATTTATGCATTATGAAGGGAGGGGGTGGGGGGTCCTTATAAAACCTTCAAAAAATCTAAAAAGCGTCTAACATATCGTTTTTAATGTTTTTAGAATCGCGACTGATTTTTTTTATGTGACCTCCTTTTAGCTTCTAAACCTCAAATTTTGGTCAAAATTAAAAAAAAAAATACTTACCATGTGACTTATCGTTTTTGTACCTAATGTTTTCGAGGGCTCAAGAACCAAATTCTAACGCTAATTCTAGGATTCCACCACCAAAGCTCACGTATACTTACAATTGTAATTCTGTCCCCATACCTTGTAAACATTTTAAACGATAGGTCACGTGATTGTTTTTGAATTTTTTCTGAAATTTTGTGCGTCCAGGGTACTGAAGGGAAATCCAATTCAAAAATGAAGTCAAAATTCAGACCCCACACCTTTGAAATCATTGGAAACAACATTTTATGTCGAAATACAATTTTTTTCAGAATTTTGACTGAAATTTTAAAGATTTTAGGAGCGGGGGGGGATAAAAAAATGAGTCGAGATTCGGAAACAGTAGTCCTAAAAACTTTCTTCCTTTTTTACAATTTTTTTTTTGGGGGGGGGGGAGGATTTTCAACAACCCCTCAGACCACTAAAAGGAGAAGAAGAAATCTGGGCGAACTTTTCATTTCTGGAACGAAAATCACTCATACATTTTTTTGAACGAAATCGAAAGATGCTACAGTTGTTTTTTAGTCAATTTTTGAATTTCTTGCATAGCTATACTTACAGAATGGTTCGAAAAAGGGAGAAAGACACCTCTGATGGGATTAACACTTTGGAATGGCCGAGGTAAGGTTCACTCTCAATGTTTTTCGCAAAACTTGAAATTCTATCCAGTGAATTATTCTTGTGATTTTTTTAAAAACTCTTACAAGGAAAGTATCCCAACTGGAAGTAAATTTTTGAACTGAATTAAAAATAGGTAGGTAAATAGGAAGTACCTAAATCATAAAAGCATCCGACATCCAAAATTTCAAGAGCTGAAGTTCATTTCTCAAATTTTGACGAATTTTTGAAAAAGGAAAATTTAATGTAATCAACGAAAAAAATTGAAATTTGGTATAATATACTCTATTTTCGACCTCCTAAACTGATTGGAGCGGTTTCAAGACATTTTCAAGCCCCCAGAAAATTTTGGAATTTTCCAACACAGAAGAAAAATCCATAAAAGTTATCCAGCAGTAATAATCGCGCATTTTCCTATACTGATGACCGGTTTGATCGATTAAAGCGCAATTTTCCAAAATTTGAAACTTCCAGTTCAAATCCATATTTTTTGGAAAATTTCTCTGGAAAAAATTTGCATCGAGGTATCAAACTGAAAGTTGATATTGATAAATATCCTATTTTCGACTTCCTGAATTGATTGAAGTGGTGGTTCTAGGTGCTAAAGTTCATATGGAATGTGGACCATTTTACCGACTTTTTAAATATGCTTTTCTCTTATAGTGGAAAATTCAAAAATTTTCTAAAAACTCTGAAACTTCTCAAAACCCCCTCCAATCGATTCAGGAGGTCGAAAATAGGAATTATACCAAATTTCAGCTCTTTTCGTTTGATTAGACCAAATTATCTCATTTTCCCTTCCCCATTCTCCCTATTTTGCAAGGTGATAAAGTAATTTTGAAATTTCAAAAATTCAAAAAAATTCAAAAAATGAACTTTAGCACCTGAAATTTTGGATACTTATAGTTTTTTTCACCAGATGAACAATTAAAATTTTTTTAGCAATGATGATTTATTCCAATCTCTACAAATTCCTTACCAATCACGAAAAAAAACCTTTGCAAAACCAACACATGAAAGATTTTCTGAAACTGAACACAATACGCAGCTCGTACTCGAAAAAAACTTCAAACTGAACGACGAAAAAAACGAAGGCTCGTAAAGCAATAGGCGATTTTTATGAGAAATCTAAATGACTCCACACATTGACGTATGCAAGAGAAAGAAAAACACTGAATAATTCATTTTCATTAAACTTGGACCACACTGAAAAAACTGGGAAATGAAAAATAAATAAAAAGTGTTAATAAATGATAAATTTTACCCCAAAAAATTAATTCTATTCAAAAAAATAATAATGGGACACCATTCACAAAATTGATAAAATTTATACTAAAAAAATAATAATATTTATTGCGAAATTTGGTAAAATTTATTGCATTGAAATAAATTTTACCAAATTTCGCGATAAATATTATTTTTTCAGAATAAATGTTGCAAATTTTGTAAATGGTGCCTTGCTATCATTTTTTTAAGATAAAATTTATTTATTTGTTTTTTCAGTGCAGAGATTATCGGGGGAACATACCCTCAGCACTATATCTTGCTCCAAGATACTCATACAGGGCACAAAATGATCCCAGATTATTTCAAAATACCCAAGCATAAGTATTTAAAAACCAACGAAGAACATACATTTTCTATCATTTATCCCTCAAGAGTGAAAATCACACCATTCACCAAAACTTAAAAAATATAAAAATTACCTAACTCGTCGTCATTAATACATCACAAACCTCCTACATGTATTTTTTCGACCGCATAAATATTTATCATAAAGTAAACGCCTAAAGCAGCACAGCAGAAAAATAAGAGCAACCTTCCTCCCCTTCATGTTCATATTGTACGAAAAGAAACCCCGTGAAAAATGTTCGAGTAACTCGTGGCGGCGGAATTTTTCCAACGTATTTCTCGCCATATAACAAAGTGTATTTCGTTTTCGAATTTTCGTTGACAGAGGTAATTTGTTTTTTCATCCCTCGTTCTTGCTCACTCTCACCTTATCGTCGAACTCGACATCGATAAAAATGAAGACAGTTATGCGTGTAAGCATTTCGCTCGACGATCTACAAATACGTATGTGTTCGGAATTCCTACACGTTTCGCAGCCCGAAAGAACAAAAAAAAACAGGGGCAACGAGCAGGGTGTCGGTAAATGAGGTGACACGTATGTCGACCGGGGGATCCGGGGGCTAGGTCGTGCCATACACCAGACCCCTACACCCATTAATATACATAAGAGAGGGACAAAATGGTACGCGGACGCGAGCACGACGTAATTGAAGAAATAGCAGAAGCCATTTTACGACTTCGAAGGGATATCTGCGAACCTCGAACGAGGAATAAAAAAAATTGCTCATTAGCTTTCGAAGATCACACTTTATACCGGGGACACGTACGCTATTTATTTTATCGCCCTGAGACCTGAGAACATCCAAGAGTAAAGGGGTCCGTTGTAATGGAGGAATTTTAACCCATCGACGAAGGCGCAAGACGTAACCGACAACTTGGCATATGTAGCTGTTGTTTTTTTTCCTACTCCGGCTTGATATTCCCTTCGGGAGTGATTAATATTTGTCAAGATTTTTTCGACGACAGAAAACAACGACGGAGAAGCAAAGGTACCTGTTTGATGCCATCAACTGGGAATTGTCGCCAAACATCACGTAGGCTGTGATTTTTTTTTACCCACGGAAGAAAAAATTTCCATGTATCTGTTGAACGTTTAAAGTAGTGGTGTAAATATTTCTCATTTTTTAATATCGATATATCGATATTTTTCGAGAGATACCGATATATCGACGATATACTTATATTATTAATCAGGAAACCTTCCTTCTTTTAAATTAGCATAATATTTTTCTTATTTTTTCACATGAAAAAAAAACACCATTTTTCAGAATTCAGTTTGCAAGTTTCGAAATGAAAAAATTAATTTAATTCAAAAGCTTGAAAATAATAAAAAACGACAAGAACAGATCAAGAATCCGGAGCAGAGCCGAAGGGAGGAGGGCCCCTCCGGTCGATTTTTCAGAGCCGGAGGCACTTTTATAAAAATCCCAGAGTCTGAGCCGGAGCCACTTTTATAAAAATCTCAGAGGTGGAGTCGGAGGCACCACATTGATACGCTCCGCCTCTCTGCTCCGGAGTTCTCTTCTTTGAATTTTGTTTTGGCCTCGTTGCTGTAAATGGTGCGACCGTAACACCAACAGAGATCCGGCGATTTTTTCGAAGCCGGAGACTTTTTTATGAAAATTCCAGAGCCAGAGGCGGAGCCAAAAAATTTCGGACTCGGAGGCACTTTTTTAAAAATTTCGGAGCTGGAGCCGGAGGGACCAGACCCCCTCCCTCCTGATCTCTGAAACAGGTCTAAATTCAATTTTAATAAAATTTAATAAATCAAAACCTCAAAAATAATTTTTAAAAAAAAGGAATAAAAAAGAGAACGAGATGCCCCATTTCTCTAAATTTAATTGGTACAAAGCAAAAAGTTGAAAAATAATTGAAAAATGAAGAAGATCTCTATTTCTCTAAATTCGATTTGAATTTTATTTCAACAAGTCAAAAGTTTAAAAAGAATAAAAAAACAAAAAAATAGAATGAGAGTCCTATTTTTCTAAATTCAATTCCAATTTTAATTCGAAAAGCAGACAGAAGCTTAAAAATAATCGTTAAAAAATGAAAAAAAATAATGAGATTCCTGTTTCTCTAAAGGGTCTTTTCTGGTAAGGGTCAAAAATGGCCCTTGACCTAAATTTGGTCAAAACTCAAAAGTGACCCAAAATGTTACTTTCAATATAAAACCATCGAAAAAATTTTAACCCCCAACTTCACCTACTTTGGGAATTATCGCACCTCCAATGTCGGAAATTTAACACGTGATATTCCTGGAAGGAGTAAATTAAAAATTTTGAAATTTTGACAGATTGTACGTATTGAGGGGTAGTGTGTATGAGAATTTTGTAAAAATTTACGGTTCACATTTTTTTCATGTTGAAAGTTTTAAAAAAATCCCAAAATGTTGAGAAGGTGCCTCGACTGGATTTTTTTTTATTAATTCTGTCGAGTCGTCAAGCATTACATATTTTTTTCGGATTCCTATAAAATTGGGTGCAATATGCTCAAAAAAATCAAAACCAAAAAAAACTGCATTTTTCACTACTTTTTCATAATTTATAGGTACTTAATTATTTTTTTCAGAAAAAATTTTCTCCCAAAAAACGTGAAATTAGACTGAAAGTTACGGATTTTGGAAAATTGTGCTCTAATCGATCAAATAGGCCTCCAATTTGGGCAATCCGCGATTAAAGGAGCCAATGTTCATATTGAATATTTTTATGTACTTTTCTTCAGCGCTAGAAATTTCCAAAATTTTCTGGAGGCTCTGAACCCGCTCGAACCCGCTTCCAATCGATTCGGGAGGTCAAAAATGAGGTACATTGATTACCAAGAATATTTTTCTTATTTATAGCTCATACCATAAGCACAATTCGAAAAATTGATAGCCACGACGATGGAATGTAAAAATTGTAAACACAAGAATTTTCACAAATTTTCATTTCTAGATTGACCAAGTAGTCAGGAATTTAAAATTCAACCGATAAAGGTTGTTCCTATTACACCCCTGAATCAGTATTGCGATTGAAAAAAATTAAATACGAAGTAAGAGAGCCAGAAAAAATTAATGAAATTTCGCCACGACGATGGAACAAAAACCTAGTAACAGAGTTTTGGCTTCGTCTTGAGGTCACCCAGTGCCCTTCTGGCGACCCTCGGAGAGGTCAACGTGTACCCCAACACTCTACCAATATCATGTTTTTAAAATTTTTCAAAAATATCAATTATCTTCAGTGCTAGGGGTAAGTAAAGTTGAAAACCATGAGTGGTAACAGCCACGACGATGGAACTTTTGACCATTAAAATTTATGCAGGGGGTGGTGGGGGAGGGGAAAAATTATTTTTTTCGCTGGAAAAGGTGGGGGAGATGATATCCAATAAAACAATGCAAAAAAAAGCACTCTAGCGCATTTAGTACTCGAGAAATTTATAAGTAACTTAAATGCGACAGTTTTGGTAGAATTACCCACATGTATGCCAAATTTCCAATTTTTTTGTTGATTAGATTAAATTTTCATTTTTTGCAGGGCGATGAGATAAATTTAAAATTTTAAAAATTCACCAAAATTCGAAAAAATTCACTTCAGTACCTGAAATTTTAGACATAGGGCTCTTGATCATGCAATTTCGATATATTTTGGTTTCGGCTCAAAATTTACCTCCCTCGTTAATTATGAGGAAGTGGTGAAAAATGTCTGTTTTTTTTGTTTTGATTTTTTTTTTGAACATGTTGCACCGAATTTTCGAATTTGAAAAAAAAAAATATTATGGTGTCTGACAACTAACAGAATCAATAAAAAAATTCCAGTCGGGGAATCCCCTTAAAATTTTTAATTTTTTTTTTGAAAATTTCAACATGAAAGAAATGGAAAAATGTGAACCGAAAATTTTCAAAAAATTCTCATATATACTACCCGTCAAGACGTATAATCTGTGAAAATTTCAAAGGTTTTTATTCACTCCTTCCAGAGCTATCACGTGTTGAATTTTCGACATTGGAGGTGCGATAATTCCGGAAGAAGGGGGAGTTGGGGTCAAAAATTTTATTTCGACGGTTTTATACTAAAAGTAACATTTTGGGACACTTTTCACCGAATTTGGGTCAATGACAATTTTTGACCCTTGCCAGGAAAATCGCTTTAATTCAAATTCGAAAGGTCAAAAGTTTAAAAATAATAAAAAATAAAATAAATAAAAAAATAAAAAAAGAGCACAAAATAACCATTATTTTTTGGGTACAAATATCAAATTTCGGTTCAAAACTGAATTTTTTTTAACCCTTTCGGGCAGTTTTTCAAATATTATAAATATCGATACATCGTTTCATATTCATTTCGATATCCATATATCGATATCTGCCAAAGATATAATAAAGAAGACGAGAAGAAGGAGACAGCGTAATTTTACGTATTGGAATCTACCTCCAACCGACGAATACGAGCACGATGCACTGTAATTGGATCGACTCGTCGAAGATTGCGGAGGGTGAAAAAAAAACAGGTACTTTGACGAGATTATACGATATGAAAAAAGAGAAAAGCGCAAGGTGCTTGTTAATACTCGCTTTTTAGCGGTAATTTGACGAAATACGATCTACAGCTGATGAAATTATTCGAATCGACGTTTTATCAACGCTTTTCCCCATTTTCGCTGCGCTCGTTTCGGCGACGTAATTTTTCAAACACATTGATTTTAATAACGAAAAGTACTTTTTCGCGTGTTTCGCGCCGAGATTTTAATACCTTTGTGAAAAAAAAGAAAGAGAAAATGTTAAAAAGCAAAAAATATCCAGCTTTGGCCCATTTTTTTCCATTTTTCATACAATATCGTCCAGTCGACTCGTAGCCTAATAAAATACCTACATGAACTAGCTAAAAATACACATCAAGTTATGCACCAACTCGCAGCTATTTTTTAATCAACCGAGGTAATTTTAATATCCGCAACGGCGCGAAATTCCGGCCAATAAACGAAGGAAATTGAATTTTTCGCCATTGTTTTTTTTTCTTTCTGCAGGTCCAGTAACTATAGGGGTTGATTTTTTAGGGTACATGAAAAGGATACGAACGAGGCATGGCATAGAAGGGCGAGTTAAGAGTGATATATATTTCCGGTATCTTTATCACAAGCTGTTTATCTTTTCTCGGTTAGGATTATGCCATTGTCTTTGTTGTTTCTTAATTTCATCGGGCGTTTTGGAATTTTTGCAGAATGCCGGCGTGACATAGAAATAACGCCGCGAAAGGGTTTTGGAAAGGGAAGCGAAGGCAGGAGGTACGAATAAAACGAGTTTTGCCCTTTTTTTGTTCGTACTTCTATTGCGGTTTTGTGTAGTATTTCGAAATGGGGGTCTTTGGGAGGTTCGGATGCTTTGATGGGATATTAAAGGGGTGTGTTTTTGGTATAAGGCTTCGTGCGACGATTTTTAAACGCGCTTTTTCGCAAACCGTTTTCAAAGTCGGAGTTTTTCGTATTTTTTTTCTCTTTCTGTTTTTTAGCGAAAAAAGTTATTTTACTGGTGAGTTATTTTTTTCAGCTTCGTCGAGCTCGTTTTTGTACTGATTTTTTGAGTTTTCGCTTATTCTCCCCCCCCCCTCTCCTTCCCTTTTATAAAGGAGTGTGTTTTTAGAAAATTTACCCGCTTGCATTGTTTCGATGTAATTTTTTGAAGTTTTACAAAAAAGCCAAAATTGAAGAGTAATAAAATTCGATTCGTAACGTTTGCAAAAAAAAAATGTAAGTAGGTGTATTTTGATTGAGAAAAAATTGATTTTCAGTTTCAAGCCGTCAAATAATTATACAAATTTCAAGATTGCAGTTATTCTGTAGGTATAGATATTCGTGAATCATTTGAAAAAAAATATGAAAATCAATAATAATTGACTAAATTGAGGGGGGGAGGGGGGAGGTGGAAATCGAATGCAGAAGTTCAAGCCACACGACAAGAAAAAATTTCAAAATGAGATTTTATACTTTCACAGGAAGAGTAAAATATTGATAATAAAAAAAAAATGATTCCAGGCAAAGTCGTTAAACTACTGTCAAAATGATAAAATTTTCACAAACTCGCGAATAATTTCAAATTCAAAATAATTAGAACAACGAAAACTGTAAATACAATATTTGATTTAGGAAGAAAAACATCTCACTGTAAGAAAAAAATTTCAAAATGATCCACCTTTCTGGATTTGAAAATATTAGAAAATTCATAAAAAGAATTAGGTAAGTAAATATTTTGGCATAAAAAATTAATCATTAAATGGCCGCATAGTAATAAAATCCATGAAATTTTTGCAACTAGTTCATACCTTTTAATAATTTTGAAATCGATTAAAAATTTCAAAATATCAATAAACTGAAAAGAAAAAAAAATGAAAATCAAAACGAACTATAAAAAGTTTGAATAGAAGAGGAGTAGGAGGAATTTTGTTTCGATTTTTCAAATTGAAACAGATACCAATTTTCTCCAATTTCCCAACCTGAACTGCCAAACTTACCAATTTTTTTTAAAAAGTCATTGGTTTTTCAAATTTTCCCACACAACTCCCAGAAAATTTACCATTATTCGGGAAGTAGAGATGATCCGTTTTCTCCCCTCCCTCTGGTTCATTCTCATCAAAATGAAATCGCCAACCATTCCAGAAAATAATGGGATGAAAATCATCTTAAAATTATTACAATTAGGAGAGGATGAAGGGGGAGGAAAGAAGGTTCAAATCATGCGACGAGAAAAATTTTCAAAACGGGAATCCGAGAGGGTTTCGAGAAAACGACAGAATTTAAAGTTTACAGGGTTGAATATTACACAGTGAAAAAAATTATACTTTAATTTCTAAAATTGAGGAATTTTTACGAAACTTGCGAAATTATAGATCATCAAATTGAAAAAAAAATAAAAAGGACGATTAAGCATTATAAGGCGAGAGAGGGGGAGGTACCTAATATCTTCAAAACTCATTAAAATGGCATGGAAGCTAGAAAAAATTTCCAACTTCTACAGGATTTTTTCTCTAAATAATTCATTTGATCATGGTTCAAAAAAATTTCAATTTAAGATATCCTTAAAAATTATACCTAGACTTCATAATTTATGACGAATCTTGAAAAATTACAAAAATTGAAAACTTTTGAAAGGAAACAAGAAAAAATCATTTCCAGCTTAAAATTTATTTACAATTTTTCAGTTTTTTCAATCATTCTGTAGCCATTTTTCAGAATTTCGAAATTCTAGTGAAGGGCATAAAAAATTAAAAATTCACCAGCCAAGCTATAAATTCACATCCTCTTTCCAATCCTCAAAATCGTAATCACAAATTTTGGAAGAAAAGTGCAAAATTTTCTCTGTTTGGCCTTTTTTTTCTGACAATTTAAAATGGAAAACACTGGTACTTCAACTCTCATAGCAAAGAATAACCTAGAAGAGCGGCCAAATGGGAAAAAATTACTATCATAGTGAAAGTAAATCAATTACTACTAGGAGACATGGAGATAGAAATTTTTAAAATATCGGAGTCCCAAACTTTGGTTTAAATATATTTACAAATCTGAGATTTGTGTTCGTCGTAATCTACTCAACAATTTTTTTTTACGGAATAAGTCATCATAATCATCAAAAAAAAAAATTTTAACTCGCGGTGTAATTTTTTCAAACAATTCAGTACCTTTTGAATTTCTGTCACTCTTGCATCATTTTAAATAATTTTTCAAAAAAATCAATATACTCAATGAGATGATTTGTCTTGGGGTTAAAGAAAAGGCAGCTCCCTTCCCCACATTGATTTTTTTACCAAGTTGATTTGCAAAAATGATAACCTAATAATTTTTTTCTTTTGGATATTTTAAAAATTTTGGTCTTTTCAGTCAAAAAAAATCTAGAAAAATTTGTAATTTAGTTGCAAAAATCGTAAAAAAATCCAGGTGATTGGAAAATTATTAAATCTTTAGCCCATTTTAATAATTCAAATTGCAATTCTCTCTCGTTTCTCTTGATATCTTTATTCAACAAGTACTCGAATCATTTGCATAAGTCCTCTTGGCCACTTGAACGCGAAATTTTTTCAACCACACCGAAGAAAAAAGGACCATAAAGCAGGAAAGAAGGAGGGAGAAGGCAAAGACCAACCAAGGCACTTCAATACACGCCGAACATCGAAGTGCGAAAAAACCCACCGTTTAACAACGTGTTAATTGCGTGTAAACTAGGTACGTAAGTAAATTTCATTTTGAAATTAATTCGAATGGCTACGCGATAAGTAGGGCGCAGAGATCGGGCAGGGTATAATTTATAACTCGACGAGGCAAGGAGTATACGCGAGCTCCTTTTCGGGTCTTTTTACCTTAGTTTTACACCTTGATGAACGCGTTAACGTGCAAAATACTCGTGGAATACGATACAGAGCAATCAAAATGTTAAATAGATGCCAGTTTATTGGCTTCGTGAGATCTTCGTTGTTAAGCTATTAAAATGTAATGAATTGAAATAATCTCCCTCGGGTGTAATTTTATCGCCGGTCTGGTGAGATACCAAAAGTCAGGCTATAACGATGGACACGTAGAAGGGCGATCGTTGGGTCATTCTTAATTCAATGAACTCGCCCTCTTGCTGCTGCAGCTTCTCTTTCCACTAGCTCCTAAATAATTTTGACGCAAATGCGATTTCGACGATCCAAGTTCAAATTTTTTCAACTTCTTTAATTCTAATTTTTTTTTTAAATTGTAAGTACCCAACATTAGAATTTTTCTTTTTCAACAGTTTAAATTTCAATTTTCTAAAAATTTGTCCAATTTTGATTTTATAATTTTTTTTTAAATTTTCATGTAGATATTCAAAATTTTTCCAATTGGGCTGGAATAAATTTTGAAATTATGAAGTTCAATTTTTTTTAATACTTATTCAAAATTGAAAAAGAATTGGGAGAAAAATTTTGAAATTATTGGAAAAAATTTTTGAGTTGGAAGAAATTTTTAAAAAACAAGAAATCCAGGCATCATAGCGAAATGTCTGAAGAAAACAGTAACTTTCAGTAACTTTTTTTGAGCAAAAAGTGACCAAAAAGTTACCAAAAAATGAGCAAAAAGTAACCAAAAGAAAACAAAAATTCAATTTTTTTTCGAGGACAATTTTTTTACAGTTTTCTGGGGAGGGGCAATTTTTTTGTAGTTTTCGTACAAAAATTTCAAAGATGAATTTATTCAGGGTGTCCACTATATTTCAGAAATTATTTTTCCAGACTTTTTCAGGTTTTCCAGACCAATTTTTCGAATTTTTCCGGGCCTTTTAAATATGATATTCGCAAACCTGAGGGAGGGGGGGGGGGGGGTTATTTTTCACTGATGAACTTACATCCCGAAATTTTGCATACGAATGATATAAAATGCATGGGGTCTAACGATTTTTTTCCCCAAAATTCCTAGATACTTTTTACGAGATCTTTAGATGCTCCTCTTCGGGCCTAAAAAAATATTCAAATTCAATTCTGAAAATTTCTGAACCCACCCAACGCAGAATTAAGTTTTGAAAAATGAAACAAATTACGCCAGGGTGTCTACAAAATCAAGCGAATAAAAATTCCAAAAATTTTTCACATTTTATCCCCCTCTCCAATGAAAAAACACATGCTTCAAATTTATAAATTCACGCAATGCCCTCCAATTTTTTAGTTTGTACTAATAAATAAAAAAGTCAATGAGGAGGTAAAACATGAAAATCATTTTATGGAAACATAGAAACGTGTTGAACCCGAGCGAAGCGAGGACGAAAATTTTTGAAAAATTTATAATAAATTAAGCAAAGAAATAATTTTTAAAAGGATTTATCCTTTTTTTGGATTTTCAAAAAATTTCAGAGAAAATTCCAAAATTCCCTGACTTTTTCCAGACTTTTCCAGACCACCAAAATTCCCTGATTTTACCGGTTTCCAGTTTTTCCAGAGACTGAACACCCTGTTCATTAAATTCCTTCGTCAAAACAACGAACAAACTAGCAAAAATCTATTTTTTAATTTTTTCCTTAAAGAATTTCGAAAAATATCAATTTCTACGTGAAAATTTGAATTTTTGCCTAAAAGTGCGAAGAAACGGTGACTTTTGAGGGGAAAAAGTGACCAAAGTGACCTTTTAGACGTGAAAAGTAACCAAAGGTGGCTGAAGTCGAAAAAAATGACAAACACCCTGAAAAAGTGACCCGCTATGATGCCTGAAAATTGAAAAGAACTTCAAAAAATCAACGTTGAAAAAATGTTGGGAAAATTTAAATTGAAAAATTTTCAAGTTGGAAACAATTTCAGTATTAAAAATTTTTCCAACTTCAATTTCTTCATTTTTTCAACTTTTTATTTAAACTTTTTTTCCAACACTAAAATTGTTTTGAATAATTCCAAGATTTTTCATTTTTTCAACAATATCTACGAAATTTTTCCAATTGAAAATGTATTAAAAATTTCCACAACTTTGAATTTTTAAAGAAATTTTCAACTTCATGTTTTTCAAAATTTCTTCCAACTCAATAAGTAGATAATTAGAAGAAATGTTAAACCATAATCCAAATATGAAATCGAAAAAATTGAAAAAATCAAAGGTGAATAAATGTTGAAAAAATTTGAATTAAAAAAAATTACCAATGGAAAAACTAATTGAAAAATTTTTTAGAGTTTGAATAGATTTGAACTTGGATCGTCGAAATCCCATTTTCGTGAAATTGATTTAGGACCCAGTTCTCCGCCCTTCGAAGTGCTCATCTCACCAAGGAATAACAGACGAGTACAGAAGTATGGAAAATTGGTCCCTCAGACGCGAAAAAAGATAACACTCGACATCTGCTGGTGAAATGTTAACACGTCGTCTTTGTCGGGCCCTCACGTGACCATACTGCCAACTCGACAAAAATCATCGAATAAAAAACATACCCCATTCTCCGCCTCGACCTCCCATGAAAAAAAAATGTTTATGAAACATTCGTCGTACGTTTCTTCGTTTCATTTCATTGGACCTGGCTGCTTTTTTAAACCCCTCTCGCTTCAGCCCTTCGCTACGAGTCTTTCTCGCGCGCTAAATTAGTTCTTTATAAGTGAGCCAAGCCGGTGGTATACGTACTTTGAAATATTTCAACAATAAACACGCTACTTCAACATTAAATTTAACTCGATGTTTACACGACTTGATGAAAACTTTTCACAAAGTAAAAATATTTGCTTCATTACCAACTCTCCCCCTCTCGGTACGCTCAACAAATAATATTATTTTAACCGCGCCATCGTACGTACTTTACAACCAAGTCGAGCTCTATGAGTTGACCTTGCATCGCATACAAACGTATCAATTTTCATCACACAAAGCACCAACCACACTCCACATACCTCGAGGTAGGTATTCGCTCTGTACCTCTTGAGATTTTCAGCAGTCGGACTTCGTTTCAAATTTGCTTCTCGTATAACGTTTCCATTCAACAGCTCGAACACGTGTGTCGAAAAAGACCTTTTTATACGAATTAAATTAAATCCAGCAACAATTTTCGTTATATTTGAAAAACTTTTACAGCCGGAGCTCATTCTTTCCTCTTTTATTCGCCTTTCCAGCGTAGTTGAAATATTTGAATAAATTGTACCCGGGTACTTTGCAAAAGAAGGCCATGCAGCTAGAAGCTTTCCAGCACATCCAATGTCCCCACATTCGCGTTTCTTTTACTTCCCAGAGTTTAATTTCGTTAAAAGCGATACCCTTTGGTGGTGGTTTGTAGACGTCGACGACGACAAAATACCAAGCAACTGTTATCTGTTTCAATCTTATTCTCTCGTAAGGTTCGTCGACATATATCAAGTACCTATCTTTAGACGTACACAACCTATACATACGTAAAAACATCTTTTCCTGCAGACAATCGCGTACCAGCTTTACAACATACCGTTTCCTTGCGAGCAGCTTTTCGTCATTTTCAAACATCCATTGTTGCGCGGAGTATTTCCGATTGCGCGAGTAATAACTATACATTGTGCAGGGATACCTACACCTACGTATATTTACATACGTTCTCTATTATTCGACTGTCATCGTATGTACATGAAGAGATATCTTGTGTAGCTATTTTGTATCGAGACGTTTTTTACGTGTATTTTATACGGGTGTTGAAAAATCTGCAGAATATTATCCACCTACGCAAGTGAGGTATTTAGAAATCGCGTCTCTAAATTACGTATTCGTAAGATTTGAACGAAGTGTCTAAAAGTCCAAAAAAAGACCGATTTGGGGACAAAAATTTTGGATTTTGAATGTTTTGAAATTTTACTCCACTCTATAGGCGTGACTGGACCTTCTGAGTAGAGTGTGCCAAAACGTTGAGCCCTCCAATAAAATCAAAAATAATATCTGCGTCCAAAAAATTTTATTTAGAAATTGGCAGGAGTTTTCTTCGTGTTGCAAAAACAAAGTTTCAAATTTGATTAATAGGTAGGTAATAGGTATCTACTTCAAAATGTGTGAAAGTGCTAAAGTTCATGGATCATTTTTATGGGCTTTTCTCCCAATACTGGAAAATTCCAAAATTTTCTGCAGGCTCTAAAACGTCTTGAAACCGCTCCCAATCGATCCGAGAAGCCAAAAATAGGGGATATATACCTACCAAATTTTTAGATCAAACTTTCATCTTCTGCAAGGCGATGATGTAATTTTGAAATTTCAAAAATTATCCAAAATTCAAGAAATGAACTTTAGCTCCAGAAATTTTAGATATTAAAACTCTTAAGTAAAATGTTGAGCCCAAACAAAAATAAATCGAAAATATGTATATCATAAAATAATCCCATTATGAAAAATTTCAGATACTGAAATTCATCTTTCAAATTTTGGCGAATTTTTGAAATAAAAATTAAGCAAGTGACTTTTCATCGAAAAAGGTAACTTGAGGGCTTTTTTCACAACATGACAAAAAATATCCCATTAGAAGAATGTAAATTAATGCATTCAGCGTTATTTAAATTCTCAGAGATTTTGTACTCGATTTTGAATGATTTTTCCATAACTTGTGATAACTTTGCAAAAGCTGGGAAATTATTCAAAACTTCGCACAATTTTCTAAAAGTAGAGCTACTTTTTTCCACAGCCTGAACGATTTTTCAAAAATTGAGGAATCTCCCAAACCTTGGTTAATTTTCTAAAAAAGAAAGATTCTTTACAAATCAGAAAATTTTATGAAATTTCCATAATATCTTATCATAAAAATTGTAAGGTTTCCCCCCCAAAAAAATTCTCAAGAAACTGAGCTGTCGGTGAGTTTATTCCCGACGAAATACTCATGTGAAAAAATGGGCGAATAGATTCCCATTTTTTCGGGGTATGTAAGTACAAGTTGAATCCCACTTTTTCTCAAAAATTTTTTTCTATTCTGAATTTTTTTTCAAATTTCAACTCCAATTTTCTTAAAATCATTTTCAACTCTTAATTTTTTCACAATTATTTCCAACACCAGAATTTTTTCAGCTTAAACTTTTCTCACATTTTTCCATGTTTAATTTAAATGTGCTTTTCTGGATTTTTTCTCAAAATAGTTTTCAGTACCTAATTGAAAATTTTATTGAAAAAAGAATATTGCTACCAGAACACATTAGGGAATTTAAAAAAAAATCCCTGGAGAGGGAAAAAATTGAAAAATCTGGGAAAAGTAGGGTGTGCCAAGGCACACCCGGCAGTCACGCCTATGCTCCACTCTCGAGGGGGAAGGGGGGCAGATGATGAAAAAATCGATTTTTTTGATAATATCAAAACCGACAATTACCTCAATTTCAGTCAACCCATAGCCCAAAAAATGGGAAATTCCAGAGAATAAATGACTTTTCCACAAACTACTTCCTGGAAAATTACGACTGAGATAAAATTGAATGTTTTCTTATACTGATTTTCCTTCGGCTCACAATTCTACACAAGTCTGAGTATTTGTTTTTTTAATTTTTGGTAACCATGAAAAAAGTTGGAACTATGACTTCAACGAGTAAAGTGTAATTAGAGACTGCCCAAAAATGAGGTTCACATGTTCTCTGAATCTATAGGTACATCTATCATTTGCATACAGCAAAAGAAAATAATGATAAAATTTGGGAATGTGATGAAAAAGTATTTTTAGACTTGAAAAGCTCAACTTTTTTTGGAAACTAGACTTCCTTCTTTCAAGGCCTCTTCCCTAAGAATTTCATTTTCTCATGTTTTTGCTCCATTTTTTTAGAACTATATTTTTTCTATTATTATACCCAGGAAAGTTTTCTTCGTAATTTAATAGAAGGAGTTCAGGGAAATTTCAACTTTATCCCAAAAATTTCGTCATTCCATTCAAAATCTGTACCTACAGTATTATGTAAAGTAAAAACACAAAAAATTCACACCCAAAAATCCTCCTGTTAAATATGAAAAAAATAAAGAAAATTAGTCAGATATGTAGATCTGAAAAAAAGAGCTCCGTTTCAGACGCCTCACCCATTCAGAGGAGGGGTATGGGACTGTGGGAGTGGGGTCAATTGATTGTGATCGGTTTGTGCTCTCAAGTGCTGGTATTATTTTTGTTAGTGCTTACCCCCTCGCCCCTAAAAATTAATGTAGGTTAGGGTGGTGCATCAGAAATGGTGTCCCACCCATTCAAGGTTGAAAGGTGGCCCGAGGTGGGATTGAGGTCAATTGATTGTGTTCTCATGTGCTGACACTGACACTACTTTCGTTTGTGTCCCCTCCCTTCTATGGGCAGGGCGTCAGAAATGGTGCCCGCCCACTGTCGAGGGGGGCGAGGGTGGGGTTAATATATTGTGCTCGTTTTATGCTTTTTTGTGCTGACAATATTTTTGTTTGTGACCCCTTCTTGCTTCTTTGATTTTTCACTGATGTAATATACCTGGGCGAGTAAGAAATGATGGTCCGCCTAGAAGATTTTCATGAATGAGGTTTTGAAAGAAGAAACTGTTCAATTTTCAAAAAAAAGTTGAGCTTTTCAAGTCTAAAAAACACATTTTCATCACTTCTCTCAAATTTTATCATATTTTCCTCTATTGTATGCAAATGAGGCATAGATTTAGAGAACATGGAAACTTCATTTTTGGGCATGTTGGTAGGATATAATAAATCCTACTAAACCTTCACACCCACCAACTCTTCTATACATATTGCTGGTTACCAGCAATACAACAACAAAGGTATCCCTCAAAATGATCGATTCAACCTAGACAAGTCATTGTCGTAATAGAATGGTTGATGAAAGGTCATCAACCCAACTCGTATACAGTAACTTCAACCATTCTCATTCGAATTTTTTTCTCGTTTATTCCTTGTTCTGCACGTAATTTCCAAAAGTTTATTCTTATTCGTGATCCTAAACAATTTTTTTCCAGTTTGAATTTTTCCGCATTTCAGATTTTTTTTGAAATAAAGAACAATTCGGCTTCCTTTATTGTACAAGACTACGCTTTCAAAAAATGCCAAATAATACACGTTCGGCGGCTACGAAAAATTCGGCGGCATCGTCTGGTAAAGCTACTGGTTCTGGTGATGGTATCGACGACCCTGACACGATGGAGGCCCATCGGTTGCTTGCGCTCGACAAACTCTACATTACTCCGCCCTTTCAAATTCGTACGATGGCGGACCACGAAAAATTAACAGGGCACCGAAACTTTAAAACCTGGCGCTCAATGGTTGAACTCGACTTAAGGGCCCTCAATCTTCTACCATTTATCGAAACGGACTGTGGTATGACTGTTAATGTTTCGCCAGCTAAACGTGTAGTTCTAGATGCACAAACTGTGCAATACTTACGCGCGTCTATTTCCAAATCTATATGTCATCGAATAACGAATGCAAATACGTTGACTGCATTCAAGACGTTTCAAACTCTCGTAGAACTATTCGCAGGTAATCGCACTCAAGATTATATTGAGTTGCATGACCGGAAATATCGGTTAAAGTTTAGGGCAGGCTACGACGAGGAGCGGTTCATAGGTGATTTCGAGAAATTGTTGGAGGACTACCATGATATCGGAACCGACTTTAATCAAGAATATATAAAAACGTTATTTTTGCACAAAATCGAAGGTATTAACGACCCTAAGTCACCTTTTTTCGGATTTAACAACACCATGGCTTCTGTACCCAATATAACTTTGGATACAATTAAAACCAAATTCTCCGATATCGCGGCGAGCATAAGGTCTTCGAAAAATAATTTAAAACGTAAAACAGATCATGAATCTAGGTATACAGGTAGTCACAGCCAACCGAAATATCCGAGACGTGACGATGCGTCATCCTCAAAAGCTGTACCGATCGCGGAGAAATACTCCAAAAATCAACGAGAGCAGCTTTCGAAAATGTCGAAGGAGGAAAAACAAAAAATTCGCTGTAAGAAATGCGGCGAATATTTCCACACTGCTCAGGAGTGTAAAAACAGCGGCAGAATGTGCTACAAATGTTTCGCATACGGTCATGAAAAGAAGGATTGTCCTAAAAAAGGTACATATTGTAACTTACCTATGAATTTATTCAATTCAAACGTCGAATTTTTAATCGATTCTGCAGCTAATGATCATATCGTGTCGAATATAAATATACTATTAGATTATAAAAATTTTGATACCCCGAAAAATGTAGGTACTTTAGCTCCTTTTGACGAAAAAAATACTACCCTTTCTGCAGTAGGGTCAGGTATTTTGCCTATTTTAATTTCCAATGGAAAAACCAAGAGTATTATTTATATATCCAATGTAAAATTAGTTCCTAATGCTAACTCGAATATAATTAGTGCTTCTTTATTGAATAAGCAATTCAAAACTTCGCTAATTCTCAATCCAAAATCCGGCTTTATAACATGTCGAAAATTAAAAACTAAAATTGCTCATATTTACGAAAGAGATAATTTATATATGTTACACGCGAAAACATTAGATAATTCGATTGATTCTTCTGAGTTGACTCTTCACCCTGTGCATAGACTTACTGAAGAAGAAAACTTGTTTATTTACTCTACTAAAATTAAGCGTAGGGCTAAAAATTCGTTGAAAATCTCTCCAGAACGTTTAAAAATGCTACAAAAGGAGGGGGCATTGTGGCACAGACGAATGGGCCATATCTCAACTCCTTTTGTACATAAGTTGAAAACTGTAGTTGAGGGGGTTAGTGACCTCATCTCAACTGAAAATAAATCGAACTGTCCGATATGTGCAAAAGCAAAACAAACAGCAAAATCATTTAACAAGGACAGAGATAGGGCATCTCGACCTTGTGAAATTATTCATGTTGATTTAATGGGTCCAGTCACACCAGTAACATTTGACCACTCTTCGGTTTGGGTCTGTGCTGACTGCTGATAGAAGTTGGTTGGTGTGGGAGGGGGTGTTGGTAGGATATAATAAATCCTACTAAACCTTCACACCCACCAACTCTTCTATACATATTGCTGGTTACCAGCAATACAACAACAAAGGTATCCCTCAAAATGATCGATTCAACCTAGACAAGTCATTGTCGTAATAGAATGGTTGATGAAAGGTCATCAACCCAACTCGTATACAGTAACTGGGCAGTCTCTGATTATGCTGTATTCAGTGAAGTCAAAGTTCGAACTTTTCCCATCGTTTCCAGAAATTAAAAAATAAATACTCAGAATTGTGTAGGATTGCAAGTTAAAGGAAAGGTAGCATAAGAAAACCACTTAATTTTACCTCATGTCATAACTTTTCCAGGAAGTAGTTTTTTTCGAGAAATCATTTATTTTCTGGAATTTTCAATTTTTTGGGCTCCAGGTTGACCGAAATTGAGGTAATAATCCACCACCTTCTTGAGAAAAATAAACGTTTCTGTGAGAAGAATTCAATTAAGAAAATAAATTTTTTTGAAGTTAAAATTGCATAAGATTTCAATTTCCATCAAAAAGAGTCGAAAATGAGCTGTGACAAAGTCAAAATTCATTATTGAAGACTGTTTATGTTTAATTTCGAGGACATCCATGAGTCGTTTTGAAGCATAAATTTTAATTTTTTCTAAAAAAAAAAAACTTGTTCAAGACATGGAAAACTATACTTAGGTAATTAGGTACCTATATCTACATCCACACGTAACAATGTTATTTTGTTAGTTCGAGGGAAATCCTTATTTTTTGATCACTGATGAGAAGAGGATTGAATTTGTGAAATTTTTATGAGTCCACGCCATAGAAAATGAGTATAAAAAAGAACAAAATCAAAACCATCAAGTTGCGTTTGATTGCGCGAAAATCGTCCAGAAAAAAATTGAACAATAACGAAAAACGAACTTCTTACAAAATTCTCAGACCTCCATTCAGCTACATCTCATTTCATACAGTCTGTCGAGATCATTTAAATCATACAAAAAAAAATTAGGAAACTCACTTCAATTTCTTCTTATAACTAATCGATAATTTATCTTCACAGGTTGGTAGTTGGTACTTACCTGAAATCAAAACAGAATCCATTATTAAAAATGAAGCAAAACCTTCAAGTAAATGAGTAAACATTTCTCAAAAATTAAGATCATAATTCTATACAAACATAATATATAATCTAGTTATGTACATTTATATTCGAAAAGATCGCAGTGAGTTTGAAAAATGAAATATTTCGACTGGGAGGGAGAGGGGGAGGAAGTGAAAATTTTTTTGGGCTGAAGGAAATTATAACAATATCAGAAAATAAAAAAAAAAACGATTTTGATTTTTTCAAAACCACGTTCGAGAAGCAAAAAATGGTCATTTAAAAATATTTTACAAGATATTTTGAAGGAGGGGGAAGGAATCTCCAATTTTTAACTCCATATTCACACTTATTATTTCAAATGACCATTTTCACATCCAGCGTTAATTTCAAGAAAAAATAAAAAAAAATTATTCAAGTTAATACATAAATAGGTACCTTAATTTTTTGTCACTTACATTTTTTTTTTGACAATTCATTTGAAATTTCAACAAAAAGGCGAGGAAAAAATCACATCAGGTACTCAATGGGTTGGATTATGAAAATTGTATGTTTTTCAGCTAAAATTTTTCAACATTCAAAATTATTTCAAAATTTTGTGAAAATTATTTCGAAAATTCACCAAAAATGAGAAAAAAAATTCTGGAAATCTAAATAATAATTATATTGTGGTAAAAAAATATTTCAAAAAGGTAATAAAATAATGTACAAAATATCGACTTTTTAAAGTTGTCCTATAGGTAGTAGTTTGAAAAAAATGGGTAAAATTAAAAAAAATTTCCAAACTTATTGAAGTATTAATTTACGATGCAAACGATTCTTAAAAATCATAAAATTTCACAAATCCGCTCAAAAGTCATGAAATTTTTGGTAATTATTTGAATGTTGAAACTGAATGTCATCGATAATGATCAAAAATCTGGTTCAACAGTAACAAAAAATCTTTGCAACAATTGCTGCATTTTATATGTACGTATTACGTAATACCTATTTCGGAAAAAAAAAGTCACAGGAAAATTTAAATTCTGGAACTATCGTGCGAAAGGAAATTAACTAAACATTTAATTTTCATACATTCTGCAATTGAGATTCCTACTCTGCTATAAATACGAACAATTTACGATATTTCTACCAAATACACAACGTTTTTGAGAAATTTTTGTTATATTGACAATTTTTTCGACATTAGGAACAATTTTCATGATGTTTTAACCATTCAACCGATTTGACGTCTTAAAATGACCTTTACAAAATTTTAAACAATTTATTGTAATCACTGTACCTATTTTGAAGAATCATTCTTAGGACTGAACCAAATGAAGGAAGAAAGAAACAGCGGGGGAGGGGGAGGGGTGGCATTCCTTTTAATCAAATAAATTGCATTTTTAGTTGAGAAAATTGGATTTGGAGTTGGAAATTTGGCCATAATTTTTAAATAATTTTTCCACTATTTTTGAAAAAAATTCAATATTTTCCAACAGATTGTTGTAGCATTTCCAACATTATTAGAAGAATTTTACACGTGTAATTTGCAAAATGATTTTACAATTTTTTTCAACAATAATGTTATAATTTTAAAGAAAACTCGAGTATTTTTAGTAATTTTTTCAACTTTTTCATTATTTTATAAACAAGATTGGCTCTGACATGGATACAGCAAAACAACGTCGTGTTGGTTCAGAGGTTAAAATTAAATCATCGGATTATCGTCCAGTTCTGCGACACGAATTACCGTCCTATTCTTTAATTTCACTCGCACACACAAAGATCTCGTTTAGAAACACTACCATCACAAAGACACAACAAAGAAGAGCAGTCAAAGTAAAGAAAAACTTGTCGCGAAAACTTTCTTTTTCTTTATTTTCCCCCTCCTTTACCGCAAAATACGCCATATACGAGAATACGAGCAGTAAAGCAGGAAAAATCGCCTCGATATAGAGAAAACGACCCAGTCGCCGGGCAGGGTGAACTAGAAACGAAATCATTTTTGCCATATTGGATAAAATAAACGCCTCGGAAAAAAGAAGAAAATTTTCCTTGTAAACTGCTAAGTTACGTCACATTCTATTATATCGTCATTTTCGAATAAAAGGATACACCCGTGAAAGGAGAAATGAAAAAAAAAACATTTGTCTGAAAGTGGCCGACTACCATTTTAAAAGGTTTTTTCCTCTTTTACAATGAAATTGACTTGAGGGTATTATATAATTTCCAGATATACAATTACGACGAACGAGCTCGCGTTATTCTTTCGTATACAGACGAAGAGGGTTTTGCTTTGGCTTTTTTCAAAAGATTTCCTTTTTTGCTGTTTGCCTGGGTTTTGGTTCGGATGGAAAAAAAGCCGCGTATAAAAAGGGTTCTGGTGTGACGAATGTTGATGATTGAATTTTTCTTCTTCAAATTTTCGAAAAAGTCGAATGACAAGGTTGGTGATTTGATTTCACGACTGATTCGAAATTTCGGAAGAATTTTATCAATTTGAGCGAAGTTCTCAGTAGATTTTATAGGCCTTGAGCTATTCAAGTACTTTTAATCTTCCAAATCTATAATACAAGTTCAAATGGGTCCTGATCAATCGCCCATGATCAATTGACCACCCTTCAAATCGTCAATAAAATAAGACGATTCGAATAAAAAATGAAATCCTCGAACCAAAGTAGACACAAGAAACTGAAAAATTCACCAATTCAATAAAAAAAACATTTCAGACAAAAATAAAGCCCATTTCGCCATCAGAATGGTTTTCCATTTCGACTATTTTAATTTCGTCGTTTATCGAATACCTTCCCTCCATTTGAAAAAAAATACCCAGGCAGAGAACCTCATAAGCAATACGAACACATATGTCTAGCATCGTAAAAGCTGATTACTCGTATCTTCGTAAAAAAGCTTCAGCTCCTGGTACTTTTAAGAGATTCCTCTCTTTCGAAAAAATGGGGCTAATACAATAATATGGAACTTCCTCGATAGGTGGAAAAAATCCCTTAAGGCGTAAAGATTTTTGCAAAGGGTTAATTCAAGATATGGGGATTTCAACTTGACTCGCTTCTAATTCTCGAAGCTATACAAGATCTTGGAGCTGAACAAGCCGAAAAAAGAATTCCGCAAAGAGACGCGACAGAAAGGTATAAGAAGACAAAAAATAAGTAGCTAGCTCCAATGCACTAAATTTAATATGATGATATTAACAGACGAAGAATCCTTTTTGTTTTACATGGAAATCACATTACGCCGTTATTTGAAAATAATGCTAAAAAAGGTGCTGGAATTGAGAGTTACGATGTCGTCTCTATTTTCTAAGACAACACCGGAATAGATAACATGCCACCTCTGGCTTCGTTCGTTCGCTTCTGCTGCACTGCACATTACGCTTATATTAGCTACGTATAGATATGTTTTTAAATAAATAGCATTCTTCGATTACGTACTGGAGGTTTTTCCTATTTCTGGAGCTATAAGTGAAGATTTTTTACAGAAAATGTACCTGAGGGTGATTTGAAATCGGTTCGTTGAACGATATTCGAGGTTCAGCTAAGAGCACTACGAGTAAAAAGTAGAAATACAAGATTGAGAAAAATATTCGCAAGTAGACTGTTTTTTATGTCTCGATTCTTTGAAAAATAACCGACAGCCAAATGGGTTATCAAGTGAATCGAAAGTTTCCAAATTTATCTTTCGTTATCGGGATTTTATTACGATTTGATATGATTCTCGTTTTCTATTCATAAAGACCCTGTTTCATATGAATTTCTCGTCATTACCAATGTTTATTTCGGTATCTCGCTTAACACTTGGCAATAAATGTGAAAATAATGAAAAAACATGATTCAACTGCAGTCACATAAATTAATCTTCGAGTACAAAAAAAGTAAGTGAATAATCGTGTAGTGTATAATTACCTATATAGATTCGTGGTATTTGTCCATTGAAAATATTTACAGATGAATTTCATGACGAGGAGAGATAATTCAAATTAAAACTATATCTAGTGAATTTATTTTTCAAACTTCGAAATAATTTTTTTTTGAATTGATTGACATTAATTTGGAACTTGGGAGGTTCAAACAGGGAGAAGGATTTCAAATTCCATTTTTCAATGGAATATTTATAATTCAAATACATAATTTGAAAGAATTTGGAAATATAAAAAAAAAATTATCTAAGAAATGATTCAATGAAACTCAATAAAAATTATTCACATAGGGTTAGATAAACCAAGGGTGGGTGGAGGGGTCAGACAGAGTTGACTACCACCAAAAAAATGGAAAAAATTGTAAGTTGGAAAAATTACGAAAGACTCAATATTGTCACAAAAAATCGATTTCAAAATTTTTTCATTTTCTGACACTACATGCAAAAATTTCGAAAACGATTTTTGTGACCATGTTGACCCTTTTTATTTCATAGAAATCTTTATAAATTATAATTTCAATAATAAAAAATTAGAGAAAAATCGTTTCTTTGATCCAATCCATCAAAAGAAGAAATTAAAAAAAATCAACGAACTTGAATTTAATATAAGAATTCAACTTGAGCCTGGATACAGAAACCATCCTCAGGTGTCAAAAATTGGTTTTTGAGTTGATACTGATTTTGGGCTTTTCAGAAAAAGTAGAATCAAGGAGGAACATCAACTCAAAAACCAATTTTTGACACCTAAGGGTGGTTTCTATATCCAAGCTCACATTTAATTTTTCAAAATTCCAAACTTTTCACGAAAATGATGAACCGTGGAGAGGAGCGGAGAAAGGAAAGGAAGGGTGGAAGGGAGAAGGAATTATGCCCTGAACCATAAAAGTAGAAAAGTGAATTTATCGAGGACCGAAATTAAGAAAAAAAAATCAAGGAAGTGAAAAAAAGGAAAAATTTCAACTGAACTAAAACAATAATTTCAATTTTTTTGCACGACTCAATTTTTGCATTTTTACAAGTTTTTACAATTTTTAAAATATTTTCACAAAAAAATGAACAGCTTTGAAATATTTTTACTGTTTTTGACCAATTTTTGCAAATGTTGGTTCAATTTCCATCCTTTTTTTTTTTAAATTTTGGAAACTTGTTATTATAATCATATTGATGCGATTTCGCGAGAAAACATTATGTATTTTTGCAAACTTACAACTGCATGGAATTTCATGAAAATTATATGTTCGAATTGGAAATACCTAATTTTTTAAAAATCAAATACGTAAAACTTGATTGCAAAATTTTTTCTTCAAAATTGAATTAAATGAAATTTCAATCAAAACGTCATAAAGCTATCATCCCCCCCCCCTCAATTACTCTGCACGAAAGCCCTTTTTGCACATTTTTCAAGTACTAAGTATCCAACGGATTTTGGTTGAAAAATCACTAGGTATTTTTTCACTGCAGTTTTCACTACATTTTTACCAAATTTTCAGAAATCTCTCATCTCTCCCCCCTTCAAAAAAATCAACGAAATAAAATTTATTACAAAAAATTTCGAATTGGAAGAAAATCTGTATTTTAAATCAAAATTATAAAAAAAAGGATAGAGTAATACTCTCTCATTTCTGAATCAGTGAAATTTATCAAAAATCACTGAAAAACAGTCAGAATTGCAGCACAGTAATGAATCAGTGAAAATTTGTCAGTGAAAGAAAATCACTGGAAATCAGTGAAAATTCACTGAATACTCCGACATATTTATAAAATTTACTGAAGAATCTGTGAAATTCTGTGAATAATCAGTGAAAAATCGCTGAAAATCAGTGAATTTCACTGATTTTTCCAGTATCACAATTCTGACTGTTTATCAGTGATTTTTTGATAAATTTCACTGATTCCGAAATGAAAGAGTACCTTTGAAAAATATGTTTATCATATGGAAAAAATATCGTATTTTTTCAATTTTTCACTACTTTTTCTGGCTTAGATATGTACTTTGAAGTAAAATTTATTCTCGCGATAAAAAAACTGATCATTTTGGAAACCCCAACCATTTCAATTATTCGCGGAAATAAGACTGCTCAGTTTCTCAAGATTTTGATCTTCAAAATTTAAAAAAAAGACAACAAATCTTATATTTTTAACTTTCATTTATTTCAGACGATTTTTCATCCAATTTTTCTTCAATTTTTTTCAGTTCGTCTCCACCACATCACAAACCCTCTCCTCATCACCTTCGTACTTTTATCATCAATCCACCAAAAAACAACAGCTCTTCTGGTCCCCAAGTCACATTACGATACAGACAACTTCACCACCCTACTTCTCCACAATGACCTATTCGTGGATAAAAGTTTACTCATAAAGGAATTTCTCGACCACGAAAATTCTCTATTCGCTTCAACTGTCGTCCGACCCAAAGGCTGGGGCAAAAGTACCAATATCCACATGCTGGAAAAATTCTTCGAAATAGAAGTAGATGAAAATGGCAATCGTTTACCAAAAAACAAAACAATCAACGATAAACTCTTCTTAGGAGGTACCATTAATCTCAACTCAACCGAAACCAAAACCCTCGAGCCACTCAAAATAGCCTCATTTTCCAACATCACCAAACGTCTGGGAAAACACCCCGTAATTTTACTCGAATTGAAAAATGCCACTGGAAAAAATTACGAAGAATTAGAAAATAGGATAAAATTATGCGTCGTTGAAGTATTCAAACGTCACGAGTATTTGACACGTTCCTCAAACATCACCCAGAAGGAAGAATTCGAGAAATATTTGAAAGGAGATTTTAACACGACTCAGTTACGCGGTAGCTTGCATTTTCTAGCATTGAAACTCAAAGAACATTTCGGCCAAGAGGTATTTTTATTGGTCGACGATTACGATGTACCGTTGATTAGCGCTTATAGAGAATTTGAAAAAAGCGATTGTTGGGAAGAGTCTGCAAAAGCTGTCGAATTACTCAGGTATATTCTCAGTGCAGCTAGAAAAAGAAGTATTGATATTCCAAGTAATTTTATTCCAACCACCGAGGCCTACAATCCAAATAACAGCACCATTGAGAGTGATACTTCAAATATCACACCTGACCCAAGCAAAAACACCACAAACACCTCAAATATTTCTCCCGATTCAAGCACAAATACCACCATTGACGATAATACCTCAAATATCACACCTGGTTCAAGCAAAAATACCACCAACGCCTCAAACATAATTTCTGATCCAACCACCCCTACCACCATCCAAGATACCACTTCGACCACCACACCAGATCCAACAACAGATACAGCCGACGATTCTGACATCTCAGATTTACCACCTCTTGAAGAACGAAACACAGCTCTGCTCACAGGTGTCCTCGACCTAGGATTTGAAAACCCACAAATTCAATTTTCCCTGGAATTTGACAGAGTGTACACCTTATTCGACGAACCGTTCGCAAAACACTATGGATTCACTCATGAAGAAGTACAACACCTTTTGACCAAAATTCCAACTTCTGTGGATCCCAATAAACTGAAACTCTGGTACAACGGATACAATTATAAATTCTTACACGAAGAACAGCTACACTTCTATAATCCTCGATCAGTAATGAGATATTTGCTGGAATCCAAGTTCACTTTTGGGTATTACGGAGACGAGGGGATTATCGACAACCATGGAATGATTTACAATATTCTCACCGCAGATGAAATTCAAGAAGATGTCCAACTCTTTATCGTCAGTGCCAGCCAATGGATAGGCGGATACTCTTATATGTGCTCGCCGATACGTTGGGGAAGATCCAATATCCCAGATGTCTTATCCGATAAACGTACACTGCTGATATTCCACGGATTACTGGGTCCTTGCAAGCCATCTCCTTTTCTTAACAGCCCCAACATTGGTATCCCCAATAAAGAAGCCAGATGCGTTTATGAAACCAACATGATGCGTTGGGTGTGCAAAAAATTCGCCACCAATGCCAACGATCTCCATTCGTTCGCAGGTCTACTGGGCACAGGTCTTATGGATCCTTTTGGTAACCAGTTGCGAAAATACCTGTCTTATGCGAGCGAATTCATTAAATCTAGCGAATACAACGCTAAAATATCATACGGTGGGTTGATGCTGGCGGTAAAAAAGATTTTAATCGAGACTGGTCAAGAAGCAGAAGACGTAAAAGAAGACGGAGCGATTCGTGGCATAAATGATATAGTTTTGGTACCGAAACCGTTCATGAGTAAAATTGCCTTCCTCATTCGATACAAAATAGTCGAAGAAAAAAATCTCACAGAGGAGGCGAAAGGAACAAAATTGACCGAGGAGGCTGAAGCAGAACTTGAGCAAATTAATAAATGGTACCGCAATGGTACAGTTATTGAGAGCAAGTATCCCGAGGTTAAAAAACTATTCAAATTGGGGATCGCATTTTGCGGAGAAAAAGTGGAAATACGGTATGATATCAGGGGAACGACGGGTAATGAAACTTCTCCAACGACAGTGCAATTTGACGACCTTATTTTGAGGCGAAGAAGTTACAAAAACAATTTGTTATCAGCGAAATATCAAGCAATGAAACATCCTAAATAATGATATCAGAATTATCGACGACTGAGTCTTTTAAAAATGCAACTTTGTAATTATAAAATATGTGCATGGCTGTGAGATGAGTGGTCTGACATACTTCTCTTTTTTTTTTGGATATAACCAGGTATCACTAAAAAAAAACTCGAGATGAACATATCTCCGATTTTAAAAATTGTAGCAGCAAATGAAGGGTACAAGGAAAGAACCAGGTAAGTCAAAAATGGTACATTATAAAAGGGACCTGGGCGTAAATTTAAAAAAGGTTACATCCAAGTTCTTTTTGCTAATATACAATTTTTTGACGTATCTGGTTTTATCTCAAAAATTAGGAGAAAATTTTTTTCAATCATAAGAATGGATAGTACTTTAAAAATTGAACCAATTTTCATTTCATGACTGTTTGCCGAACTTCAAAATTGAGGGGCTACAAAAAAGAGTTCAAAAAAATTCTAAAAAATAAAGTAATGAAGAAAATGGATAGTACGTTGAAAATTGAATAAATTTTGCTCTGTACTCTCTCATTTCGAATCAATGAAATAGTATATTATGCAACAAGGGAGATAAAGTGATTTTCGACGAATTTTGAGGTTTATTGCCCGAGCGAAGCGAGGGAAATAACTCAAAATCGTCGAAAATCATTTATCTCCCGAGTTGCATACGATATTTTTCATTGTAGAGAGAGTAAAAGTCGAGTTTAAGCACTCGAGCGATTCGCGAGAGGGAGTAAAAGTAGACTTTTACTCCCTCTACAATGAAAAATCATTGACGAACAGTCAGAATTGCAGCACAGGAAAAATCGGTGAAATTCACTGATTTTCGATTTTTCAGTAAATTTCATAAATATCACTGATTTTTACTGATTTATTACTGCGCTGCAATTCTGACTTATTTTTCAGTGATTTTTGATAAATTTCACTGATTCAGAAATGAGAGAGTAGACTTTTTGCCTAACATCAAAAATGAAGGGACTAACGGATCGTTCAAAATAAATGAGTTTCAAAATTTTTTAAAATTTTCTCAACTTTGAATGTCTCGCAGTCCCTTCATTTTTTATGTTAGGCAAAAAGTCTTCAGAACAGAATTTGTTCCGTTTTCAACTTACTATCCATTTTCTGAATAAGTTCATTTCTTTAAGAATTTTTTTTGGACAGATTTTTGCAGTCCCTTCGATTTTGAAGATGAGCAAGAAGATGAAATACAAACATTTGTTCAGTTCTCAATGTTTTTCTTCGTTCCCATGATTGAAAATATTTTTCCTGCGAATTTTTTTTTGGAATTCGCATTGCTCCTTTAATAATCAAGATAGGCAATACGCCCATCTAAGTTTTTTTTTCAGCAGTAGCCGATTATATCCAAAAATGATGTATGACAGATCACTCACCAGACACCCTTAAAACAAAATATTTTTTTTTACGAGTACCAAATCACGAATTCATGATTTGGCGACTCCCTCCTCCTCCTACATTTCAACCCAATGATTATCGAGTTTTAAAATCAAGATACGTATAAATCAATGAATGTAATCTCAAATTGATAAAATATCATTAGAAAAAAAAAAGGAATCTTCATACATCGTATTTTTTTATCTTTGAAGCTAATAGGTTCATTTGAAACTTGAATTGTAATGAAGAAACATCCGCATATCATAGCAAGAAAAGTAAGATTTTAGACTACTGCGCTTGATTTAAAACAAATATGCCATATTTTCAAAACAACATTTAATATTAATTTTTGAAATCTCAATTGAAGTGAATTAATAGATTTTCTGATCCCAGAGCTGAAATCGCCAAATTCTTCAACAATGATAATTTCCTAGATTTTTCTATGTATTTTCAAATTGCCAACCTCGGACCATTTTTCGAGAGAAAATTAGCATCTTTGAAGTTTTGAGCGTTTTTAAAGTTTTTCATTAGAGATGAAATCTACTCTTTGACCTTCGGACCTGAAATCTAGGTATTGAAACTGCACACATTAGAATCACAGTTTTGGAATTCAATTCAATCTCTAAATTTATGATCAAAGTAATTTCACTTTCAAACAATTTTGTACTCAAAAATTATTCGACAAAATCTATGCTTTTATTTGTTTCGGTAAAATTTCAAATTTCTCTGAATTTGAGATTTCAGAACCACAAACTAAAATCTTTGATTCAGGAACACGAGAATATCAACTTTGAAATTTATATCCCGAATTTACAGTCAAATTATTCAACTCTTGAGCAATTTTGTACCACAAAATTGTCTAAAAATTAAAATTAAACTGTTGGGAGATTAGCGGGAAGGGAATGAGGGAGTGAAACTAAAAATTCTCAAAACCTTTCTTAATACTAAAACGAAATTTTCAAGGTCCATGACTTGTATTTCTAATTTTTTTTCACAAGTTTGAAAACATATAATAAAAAAATTCCAAAAAAGTTGAAATCTATTCTCACTTACCTACCACTTTATTAAAATATTTGGTGAACAATTTTGAAAAAAACATACATCAAAAAGCTCAACGAATTTTCCACTTCGGTGGCCATTTAGATTTATATAATGCCAAGGCGAGTTTTATCGCCTACCCATACGATAGAATATGAGAATGATGGTAATAATGACACATATTACGTGACACTAGATGACTTTTGTATCCTAGGAAATGAAATGATTCTAATCCCGAAACCGAACAGAAGTGATACGTCATCTTTTTCAGGTAGGGTTTGAAACGAATTGATGAACTTCACAAGTGGCATAATTTACAAACGTATTCGTACTAAAGTTCAAAAAATCATCAAGATTAGTATCGCACACTCGATGGTAAAACACCAACACAGAAGTCATCGCTGCGTGAATAGAAGAAGAAAAAGAAACCAGAAACCTTCGTCATCGCAGAAAACTAATTACAGAAGAAATCATTCAAAATCAAGTACACTTCCTCATTCAAATCATACTAATACAACAGGTAATCCTCTCCACCCCTCAACAAAAAAAAATTAAAGCGTTTTTTGCTTTGAAGCAAAAATCTTAGAACATGAATATGTCATATGTCATTATTTGCAACACTACCTGTTTTACTAAGCAAAATAAAATTTGTAAGATCTCAGTAACCATAATTAACCATGTCCCTATATTCAGGTCTTCTACTTCTGCATCTCCAGCATGTTTGTTGATGTTTAATATAATACCATGATGTCTTCGTCTAAAAATATCCCTATGTTCAGGTTTTCTACTTCTGCATCACCAGCATATTTGTCAATGTTTAATATAATACTGTGTGTAACACCTCCATCATATTTTCCAAAGTCCAATATAATGTTATTTAATCTTAAACTAAACACCAACCAGTTTTTTATTACACCTCCAAAGTGTTTTTCAAAGTCCAACAAAATGTCACTTTGTCTTAATATAAAAAAGTTGAGTAATCACTACCAACATTCCAGTTTATGAAGTTCTTTCAAGTCTAACATAACCCGGTTGACAAAACGCTAGTGATTCCACGCTAGCGCCGAGCTCGCCTATTTTTGCAACAAATGCCTCTAGCTTAACGTTAGCGTTTAATGCTAACTTTGAGTTAACGTTTGTTGCTAACTTTGAGTTAGCATTAAACGCTAACGTTAAGCTAGAGGCATTTGTTGCAAAAATAGGCGAGCTCGGCGCTAGCGCCAAAGCTAGCATGCAGCTAGCATTAAACGCTAACGTTAAGCTAGAGGCATTTGTTGCAAAAATAGGCGAGCTCGGCGCTAGCGCCGATAAAGCTAGCACAAAGCTAGCGTCGATGAAGCGTATTATCGCACAATTGAAAACAAAATTAAATTGCATTAATTAATTTTTTTAAAAGGGTTGGCAACCTTATTTCATACTATCTTTTTCATTTCAGGTATATCCTTACCTACCTCTACCCATTTGCTTCAAATTTCACAACTAAAAATCCCTAAGCCTACGATGGGGTTTGAACCTATGACCCTACGTTCCTAACGCCCTAACCTAAGCCACACGGCTATCAGTACTCGATAAGTATCTAGTCATTAAATCCAGTCCATATACATTCGATGGGTGGGTTAATTATTATGCATTAGCAGTGCAGTTTGCAGGATTTAAATTTTCTGAAATATTTTCTCAATATGGTATTACTTACTTGAATAATGTTTTTTTTTCTCAACTAAATTTTTTTCAAAACAAAATTTTCACACCTAATTTTTTTTCAACAAAATTTTTTTAAAACAAAATTTTCACAACAGAATTTTTTTCGAAACGTAATTTTTTACGAACCTAAATTTTTTTCACTACAAAATTTTTTTCAAAACGTAATTTTCACACCTAAATTTTTTTTGAATCCAAATTTTTTTCCAAATGAAATTTTTTTACACCTAAATTTTTTTTGACTCCAAATTTTTTTCCCAAATGTAATTTTTTCACACCTAAATTTTTTTTCACAACTAAATTTTTTTCAAAACGTAATTTTCACACACCTAATTTTTTTTCTCAACTAATTTTTTTTCAAAACGTAATTTTCACACACCTAAATTTTTTTTTCAACTACATTTTTTTCAAACCGTAATTTTCACACACCTAAATTTTTTTTCTCAACTTAATTTTTTTCGAAACTTAATTTTTACACACCTAAATTTTTTTAATGAAAATTTTTTCCAAATTAAATTTTTTTACACCTAAATTTTTTTCCAAACGTAATTTTTTCACACCTAATTTTGACTCGAAAAAAATTAACGACAAATGTATACAAATTTCAAAAAAAAATCGTATTTATAAAAAAAATGTAACGCAATGTAGGAAACTAAAATAAAATGGTTTGAAAAAAAACGAAATACATACTTACCCAATACGTTAGAAACGTTTCTGACGGTCAGGTTTTCGCGTTTTCTTTTTAACAGACATTTGTGGCTGTGCGACGAGGTCTTTTTTTGCACACAGACATACGTCTAGGTGTGAAAAAATTACGTTTGGAAAAAAATTTAGGTGTGAAAAAAGTTTAGTTGGAAAAAAATTTGGATTCAAAAAAAATTTAGGTGTGTGAAAATTACTTTTCAAAAAAAATTCAGTTGAGAATAAAAAATTTAGGTGTGAAAATTACGTTTTAAAAAAAATTCAGTTGGGAAAAAAAATTAAGGTGAAAAAATTACGTTTTGAAAAAAATTTAGTTGAGAAAAAATTTAGGTGTGTGAAAATCACGTTTTGAAAAAAATAGTTGAGAAAAAAAATTTAGGTGTTTAAAAATTACGTTTTGAAAAAAAATTTGTTGAAAAAAAATTAAGGTACCTATTAAAAAATTTCATTTGGAAAAAATTTGGACTCGGAAAAAAATTTAGGTGTGTAAAAATTACGTTTTGAAAAAAATTTAGTTGAAAAAAAAATTCAAGTGTGTGAAAATTACGTTTTGAAAAAAATTTAGACCTCTGAACAACTCTGATAATGGACTTCGAAAAAAAAATTGAGCCTCCACCAGAGCATTTTCGGGAAACAGACACTCGTAAACTACGATCGAAATATCGAAATGCGTGTAGGTACTTAGTGATTTTCTTTCAATGTGAATAAACAATCATTTAATTTCATGAAATAATTGCATGTGTATAGGCAAATCCACGAAAAATCGTAAAATTGAATTTCACTGGTTCAATCAGTGAAATTTCTTTGAAATTAATTTCAGTGGAATTTCACCGAAACAAATCAGTGGTTTTCAGGTTTTCACTGATTTCCCTGTGCTGCAATTCTGACTTTTTAAATCAGTGAAATTCCACTGACTTTCAGTGAAATTTCACTGATTTCAAATGAGTGAGTAAGTAAGTAAACTGAGATGATTTTGATTTTTCATAAACAGCCTCGATTTTAAAAAAATAAAGAAGTATCAAATTCAGTCCGAGTGAAACGAGGACATTTTTTTTGCAAACTATACATTATTACTGTCGAAAAAATGTGGTTTTAAAATCAAAAATACTTTTCGAATAAAAAAATCAATTTTTAAGGGCATCTGGAGAGGGTTTCTGGGGAGGGTTTATCCTCTTCCTCATATTTACACCATTGAAGCAAATCGTGAGCATTTTGCTAGCGTCAATACGCGAGTGTATAGTTGCTAGCAAAGGCGTTAGCGTATTGCTAGCATCAATACGCGAGCGTATAGTTGCTAGCAAAGGCGTTAGCGTATTGCTAGCGTCAATACGCGAGCGTATAGTTGCTAGCAAAGGCGTTAGCGTATTGCTAGCGTCAATACGCGAGCGTATAGTTGCTAGCAAAGGCGTTAGCGTATTGCTAGCGTCAATACGCGAGCGTATAGTTGCTAGCAAAGGTGTTAGCGTATTGCTAGCGTCAATACGCGAGCGTATAGTTGCTAGCAAAGGCGTTAGCGTATTGCTAGCGTCAATACGCGAGCGTATAGTTGCTAGCAAAGGTGTTAGCGTATTGCTAGCGTCAATACGCGAGCGTATAGTTGCTAGCAAAGGCGTTAGCGTATTGCTAGCGTCAATACGCGAGCGTATAGTTGCTAGCGAAAGCGTTAGCGTTTTGCTAGCGTCAAAACGCTAGCGTACATTTGCTAACAAAATTGTTAGCATTATGCGAGCATCAAATTTGCGAGCGTAATTTTGCTCGAAATTTGCTAGCGTTACGCAAGCAACAAATTCGCTAGCAAATTTTTGTTAGCAAATTGCTAACATTGAGCGAGCAAAATTAGGCTAGCATCAAAAAGCGAGTAGAAAGTTCGTTTTTTGCGAGTGTTGAGACTAAAATGCTAGCAAAACGCTAGCACCTTGTCAACCGGGAATGTTATTGTTTTAATCTAAAAACATTGAGTAATACCCCCAGTCTGTTTCTCCAAGTCTAACATAATGTGATTATGTTTCCATCTAAAAATATTACTTAACACCTCCACTATTTTTCCAAATCTAATATACCTAATGTTATAACGTCTATACCCTTTTATTTCCAAGTGTTTTCAAGTCTAACATAATGTCATAATGTCATAAGATAATGTCATTATATCTTAAATTAAAAACATTATACCTATAACCTTTTATTTCAAATTTTGTCTTCATATAAAAATATCCCTATATTCAGGTCGTCTACTTCTAAATCACCAGCATGTTTGTCAATGTTTAACATAATACTGTGTGTAACACCTCCATCATATTTTCCCAATAACATTATGTCTTGATCATCACATAACTACCTTAAAAGTTGTGTTACAATACTGATGATTATTGTGATAAATTGATAATCCAATATAATATCATTCAAATAAACTTTTCTCCAGCATTTTCTAATACTATTACAATCCCATTATTTCTAGACTTGACAACATAATATCATTATGTTTATTTAACATAATATAAAGACCATAAGAATTATGTTACAACACCGGTGTTTATTGTGAAAATCCAACATAATGTGATTATATCTTCATTTAAAATGAATTTCTTTCAAGTTTTTTCAAGTCTAACAATTCTAACATAATATAACATTATGTCTTGATCATCACATAACTACCTCAAAAGTTATTTTCTAATACTAATATAATCCCATCATGTCTAGACTTTACAACATAATATCATTATGTTTATTTAACATCACACCGGTTTTTATTGTGAAAATACGACATAATGTCATTATATCTTCATCTAAAATGAATTTTTTTAAAGTTTTTCAAAGTCTAACATAATGTTATAATGTCTTGATCCACAGTAACCGTAACCCGTAACCGTAACCGTAACAATTTTCAAAATTTACCCCCCCCCCACCCCAGCCCTAAAGACATATCCATGTCAAAAATGAATTAGGTATCCCAGTTGAGAAAAAAGTTGCTGTTGTTGGAAAACTTCTCAAAAAAGATTGGGACATGAAAATTGTTTAAAGCGTGAAAAAAGTCAAAATTCAATTTAAAAATTATTTAAGATCGATAAAATTGCTTGAAATAGGAAGCTACCAAAGAAAAACATGATAAAAATTGTTCAAAGTGCAAAAAAATCAGCCAAGTCATCATAAGCTTGTTTTTTTCCAAGTCAAATCCGATAAAATGATGAAATTTTTCAAAAAGTTCTAAAATAGCCTAAAATATCGTAAAAATTTGAAGTTTTTAAAAAATATTAACATATGCATAAAAAATCACCAAAAGGTATTCAAAAACCTATAAAACATCAATAAAATTACTTCAAATGCTTAAAACGATTTTTTAAATAATTTTTTTAATATGAAAAAAAAGAAAAAAGGGTAAAAATTGAGAAAACCCTACGAATATATATAAATTTTTCTCTAAAGTCGTGCAAGAAAAATGATCGAGATTTTATGAATAGATATTAGCTGAAAAAAAATCTTTGAGAATCTCTTTAGACAATTTCAAGAGTTTTTAGACTTTTCCTCCAAATTCACTAAGATTTGAACGATTCGGGTATCTAAAAATTTTAAACCTTTTCTGTTCTTTTAAAAACAAATTTAATAAAATTTCAACAATTTTCAAGACATTCTAAATATTTTCACCAATGCTATAATTTTTAAAAATAATTTGAGTCATTTTCACACAATTAGTAGGTAACGATGAGTTATGGTAGGTACGCAGTTTTTTTTTTTTTTTTTTACAACAAATAGAAAAAAATAAAATAAACGAAAAAACCTAAAACACATTTAAAGAATTTTTTTTCAATTTTTTTATTTTTTTCATAACTGGAGTAATTTCTTTAAGCTTTGAAACAATTGTGATGGAATATAAGGCATCTAAATGTTTTGAAGACGTTAAAAATAAATTTTGTAGCACAGAACGAACAAATTTCCTTGTAACGATTCCAAAATAAATGTTCTTTTGAAGTTAGTATAGTCTTTAGAATGCATTTCGAATGAAATAGTGGAATATTTTTGATCCAAAGTTTCTTAATAATTTTTTTCAATTTAATACAAATAAATAAATAAACAATCATACGTGTAGGTACATCATTTTTTTACTCCTTAACATTTTTCTAGTTCGCGAACGAACTGTTATCAAACGATTCATAAGACGTTCAGTAAGTATACGAATTTAGGTATATTTGTACATCACTTTTTTTTTTCCTTGATCACTTGAAAAAATTACCTTCAGTAGGTAAGTACTTATTTTTCGATAATTAGATGACTGACAAATGTATAAACAACTTCTTATTCATATTGAAAAAAAATTCAGAATTGGTTTCAAAATGTTGCACCATAGCATTTTCTCTAATCAATACTACTTCATAAAATTTGATAAGCTCGTTCAAGATAAAAAAAAAATTTTTGGAAGGTAAAAAATGTTCGAATGGCTTCAATTCAAATTAAATTCTTTTATTTTGAAGTTCGTTACACCATTAATTCCATTGAAATGAAAAAATGAGCTGGAAAAAGTAAGTTTTATAATTAAAGTGAATAATATTGATAATGATAAAAAATTTTATGAAATGGGAAAATCGATCGATCATGAGATTTCATCTAATACAAAATTATCTGAGTTTCCTTATCTTTAACTTCAATTTTCAGACCATTTTGATAGAAAAAAATTTCTTTAAAATTCAAGTTTAGACGAAATTTAAAAGTAAAAAACAAAATGTGTTTCATTTATTGCCAAGTGACAATAAAGAGCGTATCAAAAAGTGTGTACTTAATTTAAACAATTTTTTTTTAAAATATGTGTTATCCAATTTTTTTTTGAAATGATCTAATTATCAGTTTTCTTGAAAAATGAAGAAAAAAATTCTAAAGCTGGCATCACTGGAGGTGTGAAAAATTCTAAATTTCTCACTCAGGTGGAATTTTTCCACTTTTCCGACTAAAATTACATTCCCCCTCCATTCATGGACTTAAATTCCAATTTCCATAAAATACAAGGTCATTTCTGTAAATTTTTCGATTTGAACCCAATTTTTCAAATTTTTGTGACTTCAAATTTAATTTTTAATGGGGGTGGGGGGATTTTTTCTGTCGCTCCAGTTCAATTCAACTCTGCGTTATAGATCCTCAACTTTTACTAATGAACATTAATTTTCCAAAAAATCTCGTTATCAAAATAAACACTCAATACTATTTCATTACAGGCTGCTCTGGTACCAAGAAAATGCTCCTCACCACCCTCACACTCGTCATTCTCGGGTCTCAACCCACAATCTCACATTCTCCTCTCAACATGGCCCAGGAAACCGAAGATTTCCGAACACTGCTTCTAAACAACGACTTATTCGTCGATAAGAGCCTGCTCATCGAAGAATTCTTAGGCCACGTGGAAAATTACACCATACCAGTCCTCGTCAGACCAGAAGGCTGGGGCAAATCGATCAATGCTGACATGCTTCGCAGATTCTTCGAAATCGAGGTAGACGAAAAAGGCGAACGCCTTCCCAAAGAAAAACTAACCAACGATAAGCTTTTCCTCGGAGGAGACGTGGTCGATTCCAACAACAACGTCAAAAAATTAAACCCTCTAAAAATAGCAAATTCTTCAAAAGCCCTAGAACATTTGGGAAAAAATCCGGTAATTTTGGTCAAAATGAAAAACGCCACAGGTCACAGTCCCGAAGAGATCGAAAAAAATATAAAATCGTGCATTATCGAGGCATTCAACAGTCACAGCTATTTACTCCATTCTTCGAAAATCACCGATAAGGAAATATTATCGAATTACTTCAACGGTGTCATGAACTTGACCCAATTTAAATGGAGTATATTTTTCCTCAGTCAAAAACTATACGAACATTTTGATCGCAAGGTGCACATAATAATCGACGATTACGACGTACCCAACATCAATTCTCATCTCTCGTTCGGACGAAATCCTCTCAAATTGAATAAATTAATGATATTGATAAAACATACATACGAAGCTGCCTTCAAGCATAATCCTTATCGTGGGATAGGCCTAGTCACCGGTGTCTTAACTGCTGTCAAAACGCCCATATTCGTCTTACCTAAAGATCCGAAACACTACATAGCTAAAAAAAAATCTCCCTCCGTCTTACCTAAAGATCCGATACACTACATAGCTCGAAAAAAACCTCCCTTCATCGAACATTACGGATTGATTCGGGAAGAAGTGCAAGAGATTTTGACCAAGGTATCGATCAACTTGGACCTTGGTCAGATTCAATCTTGGTACGGAGGGTATTCGGTTTTTGGGCCGCAGGAGTTCTTCAATACTCGATCAGTGATGCGGTGTTTGGCCAACAACGGGACTCTGCAGTATTACGGATCAGGCAGCAATATCACCACACTCGTCGATCGAATACTTTCATCGAACGACAATCAGAACCAAATACAGACGGTAATACGTCGAGGATCCCTGCCGAATTACTATTTCAGTTTCGCAAACACGGAGGCGATAACGTGGGTTAACACTTTACCCGAATTTAGAGTACTGTTCCTCGCTGGGTACCTGAGAGCTGACCCTACGCGTCCATTTGGAAATACAACTATACCGAATGAAGAAATTAGGTACTTTTTCGAAACCAAAGTACTACACTGGGTGAATCGTAAATTTTGCACGGATCCTGATCGATTTCGATCATTCGTCGGTCAAATTCTCAACGGGGAAATTTACCAATTTCGAAAATCTTTAGAAAAGTATCTCAGGGTTGCCCATAATTTTTATCCACTTCAAGAGGCAAAGAGAGAGAATCCATTAATGATATTCTACGGTGGTCTAATGATAGCTATTAAAAGTGCTTTGTCAGAAACCCACTTGGAACTTTTACCAGAACAGGGGATTGATAAAACAAATGATATGATTTTATTACCTCGACAAGGTCAAAACGATGTTGCTATTGTGATTAATTACAAGATAATTGATCGAGAGGAAAACCTGACATCGGTGGCTAAAGCTGGACTATGGGAAATCTACACGCGTCAGTATGGCGAACAATGGAAAATACATCCGCATATTCGAAAACTTATCCTAATAAGTATGGTTTTTTATTATGAAAAGGTCGAGTTACAATGTAGTATTGAAAAATTATAATCCAAGTGGTTGGCATCATGTTGAAAAATGAGAGAGGGTGGCGATGGTGAGAATAACAGAGATTTTTTTCTATTTTAGTTCGATTGTGGCTTTTTTGAAAGGGGGAGGGCGATGAATTGACTCATTTTCAAGATGGAAATTTTTTGTACTTGTTATTTTTGTATGTTTTTTTGTTGATTAAATAATTTTATTACCTACGCCATTTTCTAAGTTTCAATTTTAGCTGCGAACAATGCGACCATTTTAAAATGCTAGTTCAATTTTAATGTCTAATTGCCATTTAAAATTCAAATGAATTTCTACCTATTCGAAAAAATTTTGTTGAAAAATACAGCAGCAAAACTCTGGAAAAAAGTCATTAGAATAGACAAAGTTTACGTCTTTTGAGAGAGAGAAATAGAAAAAAATCAAGAAAATGTTGATTTTTTAATATGATTCTTAGACTGAGACTTTTACTCTCTTTCACCTTTTTACAATAATTTTTTCGGCATTCAAAATAAAAAACGCGAAAAATCTTAACATAAATCGACTTTCTTATCACCAATCATGATTTATCAATACTGATAAGCGTTCAAATGAGGAACGGTAAAAATTTAAAAGAACAAACTCTCTATTTGTTTTGCCAGGCCAGAACAGACGCGTTATGAAAAATATGTTTGTTTCTGTGAAGTATAAAATGGAACGAGGTAAGATTTTGCATTCGAATCAATTCAGAAGCGTAGCCAAAATTTTTTTCAAAGTTACAATTTAAAAAAAATTTACACATGCAAATTGGGTCAAAACGATTTTTTTTGAAAAATTTTGTCGAAAAAAAAATTGCCAAGTATTTTTTACATATTTACCTACACTTGACAAATCATTCTTTGATTTCATGGGTGGCTATTGTCCTCTTCAATCCTTCTCCTTATCTACGTTACTGAATATTTTACAGGGTTCAAATGATCAAAATGATAATTAATAGGCCTCGAATCGAGTCAACATTATCGAAATTGAGCCAGATTATACAGAAATTGAACAGGAACAGTAGTTTGTAAAATTCAACAAAAATGGTCAAATTCAGCAGTTTCAACGATTTATCGAAACAGAGATCTAGAAAATTTCTTAAAGCAAATTTATGAATTTTTCATATAATTTTTATGAAGTTTTTTTTTAGGTTTTTGGTATTTAATTGACCTTCTCCTCCCCTCCCCTTCAACAAACGTTTTTTCAATCATTCAAAAAATAATAATAGAGACAAATTTAATACTTGTAGAAAATTATTGTTTGAAAAATGTTTTAATTTTATGGATTTCTGGACACAATTTGAATTTGGAAGTTGATTTTAAGCTGATTTCATGAATTTCTTATGAATTTAAATTTTTTATGATTTTTAGATGCCCTATGAAATTGAATTTTGCCACTTTTAGCTATTCTGGAGTTTCTACCACCTCTCTCAATTAAAAATCAGTGAAAATTATCGAAAATCACCGAGAAACAGTCAGAATTGCAGCACAGGAGAAAAGCAGTGAATTTTTTTAATGAAAACAAATCAGTGAGAAAAATCACTAAAAATTTACCAGCCAGTGAAATTTATGAAATTTACTGAAAAATTAGTGAAAATCATTGAAAAATCAGCGACCATTCGCTGAAAATTAGTGAATTTCGCTGATTTTTCCGGTGCTGCAATTCTGACTATTTATCAGTGATTTTTCACTGATTCAGAATGAGAGAGAAGATACTGATTTTCTTCACCATTTCCGAATTTTCTCATAAGGCATAAAAATTGTTTTGAGCGCCAAAAATTCAGACTTGCCTGTTTTTCCAATGATTAAATGAAAATATCCAAGACTGATTTTGAAATCTGAAGCCTGATCACGAAATACAATTCATGTATCTGGCTGAAATCCGCTGAAAATGTGGGTTTTTCAATTAAAATAGGTAGGTATTCCAAAGGAGGTGAAAACTTGAGGTTTAGCTGTCGAGGTTGATTTTCACATCTTTTGGAAAAAAATCAAAAATAGATACAGAAGAAAATTGAAATCTCACTGGAGGCTCCAAAGGGACTGAAAGTTTGTGAAATCTACTTCGGGGAAGTACATAGGTAGAATTTAGATAAGTAGGTAGCTAGGTAGTAGGTACTAAGTAGGAACCAAATTTTCGCAGATTTTTCAATATTTTTTTCAAATTACAATTTTTCTTCGAGAAATTATAATTTAAAAATTTTAAAAATTTGCCAAAAATCTAAAAATCAACTTTAGCTGCTGAAATTTTGGTGACAGATTTCTAATAAGATACTTTTTTTTTAAATCTCATTCTTGCACAAATCTGAAGCGGATACCTCGATTGACCTCGATCGATTTTCTTCTGTAAGTTCAATTAGACGAAAAACTGAGAAAAATCGTTAAATCACAAAAAAAATCAATACCTAAATAAGACAAGTTTTCACCAAAACGTCGAACAATTGACTTTTTAGACTTCCAGCAAAAAAAATTCATAAATTATATTTCAGCCAGCCCAGATTCTAAAATTTCTCGAATATTCTTTTGCTTAGATAATCATAACAAGACATTTTACTTTCTTTCGTGATCATTTCAAATTTACGAGTAGATAAAATACATAAAATTGAAAAAACTTACTTTAATATCTTTTCATAAAATAGAAAATTATTCATCAGCACAATTGGTACTTACCTGAAATCAAAACAAAATGAACATGATTAAAATAATTAATCGAAAATCTTGAAAATTGACATAATTCATATCAAGGTACTAATGCATTATAGTTTATTGACCTCCTTAAATCATAACTTCATAAGTACTTAATTTAAAATACCAAAACTTGATCATATTTTCAGAATTTCCTCACGAAAAAATAAGAAGCAACATTCACCGCTGAATAACAAGCTAACCACGTTCGAAAAAAATACTCCAAAACTTTAATAAGACTTCAAAATCTGAGCATTTTCAGTTCACATCTACTTTCCAACCGCCATCATTCAAAAATCTCAGACAAAACACCATGATACCAATAATCATACTCATTACGCTGCATATGTCACCATCCATAGCACTTCTCTCTCCCGAAGCCCAACTGCACACAACCGATATCAAAACACTAATACTCAACGACGTATTCATCGATAAATCGTATTTAATTGGCGATTTAGAAATTCCCGACGATTCTGATCCTCCAGACTTAAAAACAATCCTAGCCCCATCAGGTTGGGGCAAAACTACAAATATCAACATGTTCGAAAAATTTTTCGAAATAGAAGTTAACGACCAAGGAGAACCTCTACCTCAAAATAAAACCAAAAACAATAAACTTTTCCTCGGAGGTGAATTCCAGATCCAACCAAATCGTTCAAAAATACTCGAACCTCTGCAAATATCTCAAAATTCGGAATTCATCCAGCATCTTGGAAAATACCCAGTTATAACTCTGAGTTTGAAAAACACCACAGGACGTACTCACAACGAAATAGAAAATCAAATAAAATCATGCATAATGAAAACCTACCAAAAACACGAATACCTATCCCATTCACCAAATATATCAGAAGCAGATAAAAATAAATTGCAGAATTACATTACAGGTCAATTCGACGTCAGAGATTTGCCTTACACTTTGGGCTACTTGAGTGAAAAACTATTTGAGCATTTTAGACAATACGTCATACTATTAATCGATGATTTCGACGTACCTGTCATCAACTCGTACTTAAAATTTGGCAAATTTAGCAACGGATCAGTCGAATTTAATAAAATATCCGAATTAATCAGAAAAATTACCACGTTCCCTATTCGAGACCCTTTTCATTTTCGATGCGTTCATGTGGCATTAATCACAGGAGTATTCAAAGCTACCGAATTATACACCAGTCCAAATGAAATTCTGAGTTCTGCTATTCCAGTCACTTTATACCAAACAGCAAGCTACGGATTTGCTCCCAAAGAAGTACGAGAATTATTGACCAAATTCTCAGCAGAAAAAATACAACCTCAACAGGTAAAAGATTGGTACGGTGGATACTTTTATAATAACGCAATTTATCTTAATCCTAGATCGATAATGCAATGTATTGCTCGAAATGGCACCATCGACAATTATTTCACCCCTGGTGGCAACGTCATCGACGAATTCATCGATGAAATTTTACTTTCGAACGATATACAACAAGAGATCCATTTCTGGATATCTGATGAAAGCAAAACATACAAAAGATTATTAGATTATACTCATCTCGACGACGTATGTTGGGAAGAATTCGATAAAAGTAGAATACTATTCCACGGAGGGTATTATTTCACCACTACTACTGAATTAGGATTTTACCTGAGTAAACCCAATAAAGAAATAATCCGTTATTTCGAGATAAAAACTCTTCAATGGGTGGCTGATAAATTTAACGCGAGTGTTGCCGAATTCTACACCCTTGTTGGTCAACTAAATAAAGGAAAATTTAATGAATTTCAGGAAATAATGCGAAAATACATTTTCAATGCTGCTGATTATCTTCGAACCGAAATAAGTGCATCGAACGGTTTTCATTACGGTTTTATGATCGCAGTGAATTATACATTATCATCGAACAATATTGTAACAGCAGAAGGAAAAAATTATGAAACACTCGTAATTGTGCCTAAATTAGGACAAAATGCTGATATCGCTGTCATTCTCAAATATGGAATATTTGACGCAGGGACTAACACAACATCGATAGTTGAAAAATATTTAAAAGATCTGAATAATCGTTATGATGATGACAAATTCAAAGCTCAATATTCCCAAATTAAAACGATTTTAAGAATTGCTGTGGCATTTAGTGGCGAGAAATTTGCTGTAGAATATGATAAAGCTTAGAATTTCGAGATTACTTTTCATACAAGGTGTCTCAATCGCGATGGATTAACTTTTTCATGCAATTAAGTAATAAATCGTAAAATAACTGGTTATCTATAACTTTCGTGGTGAATAAAGTTTCATTTGTTGATATTTCTGCGTGAAAATTTTTATTCTTAAAATGGATTTTATTTGTAGAAATCTTTATAGGCACCTTGATAAAAATTCGAATATCCAGGCGATTTCCTACGAAACATAATACTTAATTGGAATAATGTTTCTGATATTTCCTCATATTATAATTTGAGTTTCTCCACATTTTTCAATTCCCCTCTCCTTTTTCTGTAGATATCGTCATTCACATAAATATCTTTCAATTGATCGATCTAATCAGAATTATTCATCAACATGAAGCTTATCAATCTTTCAAGAACGAACGTTAAACCTTCCGTTCTCAATTTTTTAAACGGTGAAGGAATCAAAAAAATTAAAACCATCTCGTATCACCATAATTTTTAAAAGATTTTTTCGAATCCAATCCACTTTCTCGATTTATTGCAAGTGAAAAATGCTTATTTACTATTGCAAATAAATTGCTTTCGAGTTTTACCCATCAATGGACCTTCGAACTGTATTAGTTAGGTACTCCATAATGTAAGATAATCAATTTTTCGAGTCGTATACAAGAAGTTCCCACATAAATGTGTTCGTTTTCGATTATTAGTTCTTAAAAATTACAGTATTGATCCGGCAGCGATGAAAAAATTCACAGAAAAAAGTAATAATTCAAGTAAGTACATACTACATACCTATTTTGTAGAAAATTTTATAAAGCTAAATTTTTCAAACGAACTAGTTTATAGAAAAATGATTTCATATTTTCATCGAATTTTTAAAAACTTCTTTCAAATAGTAAAATTGTGAAAAATTTTTTGCACGCTTCAAGAAAGCTATTGAATAATTGTAAAAAAGTGATTGAATTATTTTTAAAATTCACGAAAACTTATTTCGAAACCGGTTGAAAATTACTTGGGTAAATTTCTTTTTTAAAAAAAATACTAAACATTTCATAAAAATCGACAAAAGTTGTTGAAAAGTTCCTGAAAGTTATCTAGTCAAAAATTATTCAAAATCCGAACAAAAGAAAAAATTATAAAAAGTTGTGAAATTCTTTTATTTGACCAGCGGGGAAAACTTTCTCAAATACCATAAAAACTTGAAAAAAGGGTTAAAATTTTACCAAAAATTATTCAGAAACCAAAAAACATTTAAAACGTCAAAAGAATCATAATAAATGTTGTAGAAATGGTTGAAATTTTACATAAAAAGTTTTGAAAAGCCAAAAGAAAATTCTTGAAAATTATCGAAAACTTTCCAAAACCACTTAAAACTTCGCGAAAATTAAATAAAAGATACAATATTGAGAAAAAAATAATTAAAAACCAACCAAAATTCATAAAACTTCAGAAGAATTGTTTATTACGTCGAAAAATTAAAACATTGAAAAAACTACAAAAATGGACTAAGTTACCAATGATGAAACGTTAGAAAATTCTATAGGTAGGTACTTAGTAGGTACTTTCGAATTTTGTGACATTTTATTCAGTTCCAAAGCTTTTGAAGGACTTAAAAATTTCAATATCCTTTTCTACTTCCACGACAATTCGGGGTGAAATCTGAACAATTTTTAAAGCTTCACGTTTAAGGTCAGATTATTTGAAATTTTAATACTTACTTAACAATTTTTGTAAATATTTCAACACTTTTTTTTTTAAATTTTCAGACAAATTTTGCTCATCTCTGAGGAATTTTATGAAATTTTAGACAATAAAAAAAAATTTTGCAACAATTATTTAGAATGATTTTTTATAAAATTTTCAACAATTTTTATAACATCAAATTTTCATTTGAATTTTTTGAAAATTTCTCAACTTCTGAAGCATTTTAAACAATTTTTATAAAAATTTTACCGCATTATTTTCCACATAAAAACCATATCTGCGAGATTCTCGGCAATTTTTTCGAAATTTAAGACACCATCTGCAAAGTTTTAACTAATTCTGCAATGTTTTAAATGACTTTTACCAAATTTTCAGTACTTTTCAAACCTTTGAGTTCATTAGTTTGAAATTTCAAAGATTTTTACCACATTTTTAATAATTTTTGTAAAAATTTCAATAAGTTTCAAACTTAATTGTTTTGGCTATCCGAACATTTTCGACAAAACGTATGTTATTTTAAATGTTTTTAAGGATTTTAGATCAGTCTCATTTTAAATTACGTTCAAAATTTAAACGAGTTTCATGTTAAAATTTCTTTTTGATTTAAAAAAATCTAAAAAATGGTAGTGGTGGTGTATGCGTGGAGGAGAGGGATCACTTTTCAATTTTTTAAAAATCAAAACACAACTTTCTGACTACCTACGCGAACAACAATTTTCAAAATTAAAAAAAAAAAGAAGGTATTTAGAAGACATTTTCACCTCTCATTTGTCACAGAAATGTCAAAAATCAAAAAAACATGTCTTCAAAAAATTCTCCTTCAATCATCTATCAGAAAGTCGTGAACTTTAAAATTGATTTTTTTTTAAATTCTCACCCCTTCGTCTCTACTCCTTCATACAATCTAAAATCTCCTTTCAAAAAGTGCAAAGTGCATACGTTTTTCTGTATATTTTAATAATATTTCTTCATCAACCAATTTTTTTTTTTCAAAATCTGACTCACTAACCAATATTTTTCATTGCAGTTACACAAAACACGATGAAACTTCTCGCCCTAGCATTCATCTCGATACACCTGACAACCGCATTAAAACCGAAATCACCTTTCGAGCTGGATAAAATCGAAACCGACGATTTCATGACCTTGCTAGCGAACAATGTACTGGTCGACAAAACCCTGCTGTTGGCGACAGGAATTTTACACCCGATCAACTACGAAGGCTCTGTGATCATCCACAGACCTGAAGGCTGGGGCAAAAGTACCTACATGAGCATGTTAGATAAATACTTCCGGATCGAAATCAACGAAACTGGCGAACCGAGGATCCCGAAAGAAACCGTAAACAATAAGCTGTTCCTCGGAGGCCATGTCGAATTCGGCCCAAGGGACCAGAAAATATTTCACCGATTAAACATCTGTCATCATTCGTCCCTGGTAAAATTCTTAGGCACCCACGCCGTTATATTTTTAAAACTAGGAAACATCACCGGAGAAAACTATCAAGAGATCAGAGACAAAATTCGGGCTCAAATTTGGGACTTATTTGATGAATGCTGCTACGTCGAATACGGAGATGGGGAATTCTACAAATACTGGGAATCAGAAAATTACTTCATCGGTGGTTTGAACATATTGGGGAAAAAACTCTACAATCATTTTACCAAAGATGTCATTACTCTGATTGACGACTACGACGCTCCGCTAGTCAACGCCTACCTCAAATTCGGCGATAAACCGGAAGAAGTCGAGAAAGTACGTCAGCTTCTCGTCGATATTTACACAGCTACGACCGTAAAAAGCGACAAGTATCGAAATACGGTCATATTTATGGGAGTACTCGACGCGATCGTACCGAATTCCGTTCATTTTAGAAAAGAATTCAAGATTCCTTCGAATCTGCGGGGTATTCACACAGATTACGCTTTTCTCACCGAAGAAATAGATCAACTAGTGAATCGATCTTTCAACCAGGTAGATGCCGAAGATGTGAAAAACTGGTGCTGCGCAACTTACGATTTTTTCGATAAACCCCTCTGCCAGCCACGAGCCTCGATGCGGTACCTGGCCCACGGTAAACCATCTTATTACCAATCGAACAGCAGTATCAGTCGACTCGTGGATAAAATCCTCTCATCTGAAGACTTCCAAGACAAAATACAATCCCTCATCCCAATCAATTCTTCAATCTATCACCAAATCTATCCTGAGAATAAAATCGATGGCAATCAAGGACTCATATCATTATACCCATTGGATGAAATAACCATTTTGTATCACAGTGGACACCTCCGCAATCAAAAATCCTCCTCGGGCCAGAACCACTTCACGATAACCACCAACGCAACGAGATATTTATTCCAAACCAAAATACTGCAATTCATTTCCAAAAAATTCGGCATAGACTGCGACGAATTTCATTCCTTCGCCCAACTATTATCAACTGGAAACCTAGAAAAGTTCAAGTTCACGTTACAAAAATACCTGAGGAATGCCACCAGTTACATTCAAAAAGGTGTAAAAGAAGCTAAATTGATCTGCGATGGTCTGAGAATCGCCCTTTCTCATTCATTATCATCCACCCATGATGTGAAATTCATAAAACAAAATATCGAAGAGAAAGATCTCGGATTTGTCAACGAAGTGCTCTTGATTCCCAAACCTGGCTCAAAAAATATTACGTCCGTTGTCATAAAACAAAAATCTGATCTAAAAGGAACCTATTCAAGTTCGGTAACTCGAGCTCCCAAGTATAAAGGTCCCTTAGAATCCCCGAACAATGATTTTTATCACGAGAGAAACATCGCGATGAATATAAACTCCGGAAACGATCGAGTAAATGTCAACGTGCTGTTGCAGAAATTTAACGCCGAAATGATCAGCGTTGTCCCTGAATTTGATAATATGCAATTTTTCATGAGTTTTCGATTGTCAAACGTTACCGAAGTGAGTGAATATTTGTCGTTGAAGGATTAGTTATGATAATTTTTTTGTAGGAAGCTTCGAAAATAAATTTAAGTGTATTTAATTACTTGAATAAAAAGTTATCATTTTTGTAATGTATTTCAATTTCAAAATTTCATTGGAGTGTTTTTTTTTTAAATATCTCATCCATTTATTATTAGTCGAGATACCATATTATGTCTACAAATCAATGAAAATTTATCAGCGAATTATTTGATTTTACTACAGATGTTTGTGAAATTTTAGAGATGAAAATATTTTCATTTGATGTTGTCTTGTGTTTGATTTAATCGATATTAGATCAATTTTTCATATATTTTTAAAAATAATCAGAAAAGAATTGAAAATGTCATTATTTGGAGGAGTAAAAATAACAAAAATTATATTGAAATGATTTTTTTTGATTTTTCAAACTAAAGCAAGGGCAATTTTTCCAACTATAAAATAAAATTTTGCAATCACAAAAGGAAGCAGGGGAAAGAATTGAGAAAATGATTTGAAAAAGAAATAGAATGAAAATTAATATTAAATTGTTTTTGTTTGAACTCAGCGAGGATGAAAGGGGGAGGGAGAGCGGGGTTTAAAATCCTTAGCAAGAAAAAAATTCAAATACGCTAAGTAAAAATCGTCAGAATTGAAAGTAGGGAGAATTTAACGAATATACAGCCAAGAAAAAACTGATTATAATTTTGTAGAACTATAAAATTCAAGTACCTAACTTCTAAAAAATTTGAAAATGTAATTTGAAAATAAATAGATAATTGAAAAATGACGAAGAAAAGTGTGGACGGGGGAGGGGAACGATTTGAATCAAAATAAAAAATGTTTAATTACTCATCTGAATAATAATTATGTTTTTTCTTTGTCCAGCAAAAGATGAAATAATTTTGTCTGCTCGATTACAATTCGAAAAAACGTTCGAATTGAAAAATTGGTACTCGAAAAATGACTAAAAAAATATATTGTGTCTTTTTCTCTCTTATTTAATAAGCTACAAGCTTAATTATTTATTATGAAATCTACGAAGCTTGTCGAGGCATCTTTAAGTCGAAAAAAATTCCAAATTTAAAGTTTCAACGGTACGTTCACTTTTCAATTTATTTGTGGCAACATGATAAATTTTAAAAAATAAATAAAAATTTGGCAAAATCTTGAAAAATGACAAATTGAGGAAACTAAAAATTGAAAATTTCAACTCACATTCAGAAAGAATTTTTTCAAACTGTTGTAACTCAAAATGTAAAATTTACAAACTTTTTCAAAGAGAAAGTCACCACTTTCATAAATTATTTGCTTCAAAATGCTTTTGTCATGGGGGATGATTATAAGCTGTTCTTCGGTGGAATTATTATTCAAACAATTTTGGATGAAAGAGGCGGATTTTTTCAAGGAAATGACCTCTTCATTTATAAGAAAAAAAATTGAAAACAAGTTTTTTTTGCCAAGTTCAAAATATTAAGTTACACCTTCATTAGGTATTTCATTTTTAGAAAATAATTTCAAGTATAAGTACATAATACAAAATTTGCTTTGACGATTCCTTCCAGAATCGGTCAAAAACTCTAATATTTCGAGAGCACGTGTGGGGGGGAGGGGGTCAGGGAAATTCTTTTGAAATATAAAATTTTGAATTATAATTGGAAAAACTGGCCAGGAAAATTAAAATTGAAAAATTCGAAAAATCAAAAGATGACATAGAAACTTTTATAATTAATCCGCAAATTGAAAAAAAAACACTCACAAAAATTGAACAATGATACAAAAAATATCAAAATGGAAATGAAAACTGATTCATATCAAACAAAATTTAAAAAATTACTCAAAATGTGACGAAGCAATTTGAAAAATTACCAAAATCACTACCCTCGCCACTTTCATAATTTCCTCGCCTTTTTTTTCACTCGAACTACTTCAAAGCCTAATTTTCTCCAAAAAATACCACAAATCTCAATCCCTTTAATACAGTGATAGCTGTGTAAATTAAATTGTCCTTAACTACCTTACTTTCACATAACGAATTTCTCCTCAAATTTGAATTATTCAAACATTTAGCTTCAATTCGAACTCGTGTAAGTACACTTCAGTTCACAACACACATCACGTGCTAAGGAGTTAGCTTTACCCCTTCGAGTAACGTTAATTATTCGTACGAGGGAATATAAAGTTGCAAGAATGATAGACAATACCAAGGCCAAGTACTCCCATTAAAGAAACATCATCCATTTTCTTACCCTTTTCAGTTTCGTAAATCTTTGGGGAGGCTCGTGAGATAGTATGTTATTTATGGTTCTTAATCTTGAGAAGAAAACATCAAGTCGAAATCCAGAACAGAATTTTTAAAGTCTTTATCCTAATGAAAAATAAGGGATGATGGAAGAAGAGAACGAGCAAAGTTATAAAGAAATTATTATAAACGAATATGTAAATAAGTTGGCTAAGAATTTTATTATTTTTCAGAACTTTTTTCAGATTCCTATCTCCTCCATCCTTCTGTTCACCTGTAGTCGTAAAATTGTTTGAAAATAAAAAGATGTAAAATTTTACAAAATCGTAAAATTCGAAGCAATCGCCGAACGTTGATTTTTTCAAATTTCGTCAAAAAATTCTTGTTTAAAAATTCCCCGAGAGACTTGTAAAATAAATATTTTTACATTCAAAAAAATATATATGAAACCACCTTTTAACACGAATTCTTTCCAAACCGCAGAGAAAAATTTATTTACCAATTCGACAAACAACTACCTACCCAAGTAATTTGAATTTGAAAAATTTCTAAAAATCACGACACAGTAAAAATAATCACCTATATTTCTTCAACTGCACAAAAAAAAAATACGAAAAAAGTTCAAAATCACATTATAATTTTTGGCACAAGAAAGAAAAAAGTAGGTTCCAGGTACGTTTTATTTCACGCGAGTTGATTACTCACATAACGAATATTCTCCCAAGTGCTTTTTTTCATACACTTACATTAAAACTATTCCACTTTACAGTCAGTCTCCGAGTACCTCGAAACTATCTTACAAATGAAATGGAAATTCTCCACAGTCCTGCTTCTCCTCCACTTACCTACCAAGTTTATCGAACAACTCGCGAAACAAAAATTTATGTAGTATGCATACACCACACTAAGTATATTTTTATAAAGTAAAAATATATAACAAGAGTAAGGTAATAAATCTCCGCTTCTCTCGCGACAAAAGTGTACAGCTTTATCGCTTTTTGACGAACCTAATAAAACTTCTCGGTGTGTTAATCCACCCGAGGCTTGGAAACTGGTAGGTACCTTTTTATACGTATATTTTTCCACTCTAGAGGTATCGTTTCGTATAGTATACATGGTATTCTCGTATTTATTTCTTCGAATTAAAAGAGATTGGAAATATGCGAGCGACCCTTCGCGTGTGTACTTAAAAGGCGAGAATTAAATCCTATTCTTTCACTAGGAGCATACAGCGTAAAACGATTTTCGGCTCGTGCCAGGGATACCTTTATTACCTTCGTTTAATCGTATCAACAAGTAAATATAGTGTACCTACATTGCATTATAGCGAATAATTAATACCATTTAACCTTTTCCATTGTATAGAAGAGCTTTCAATCTATACCTACATTGTCTATATGTATAAATGGCGAATGATCTTTTTAATCCGTTGAATTTTGCCGAAATGAACCTACTCAGATATTTAATTTAATAAGTTACTGAGAGTTGATTGAATTACCATACCTACCATTTCCTTTTTTTCATCCACTTAAATTGAAATTTTTTTAAAATAATTGATTTTGATCGTTTTACAGAAAAGTTGAATTGGGAATCAGATGAATGTATCTTTTTGTGGCATATTTCTACATTCACCGGAAATTTTTGACTCTTTCAACATTATTTCTTGAACACATGGTGTTTCAAAATGCCACTCAAAACGAAAACATGGACAGATTGTTTACAGTGATGATGGTTGTAGTAATTTAAAATATCCAATATAATTCTTTATGTAACGAAGAAAAACATATAAATGCAGTAGTAAGAGATTTCAGCGGGCCTTTAGACCACGCCTCACAGAGGTCTGAGAAAAAAATTAGGTGGCCAAAAATACTTAGTTAGAATCAAAACATATGAACTCTGAACATTTCTGTACGGGAGTTTTTTGGGGCGCTGAATTCATTTTTCATATCGGTTTTGTCGAAAACTCAAAATTGGGCCTTGTGAGGGGGTGGGACAAAACCCAAAATTTTGAAAAAAATCATATGGGGTATCCAAATGTATGTTTTAAACCCTCCTGAACACGTTTTTGAAGGCTATTTGGTCTATAACCCTAACCTGGGCTCTTGGAGGTGGAGGCAGAAGTCAAAGTTTTGAAAAAAATCCTAAGGGGTTTCAAAATGTATGTTCTCAACCTTCCTGAACACGTTTTTGAAGTCTATTTGGTCTATAACCCAAAACTGGGCTCTTGGTGTGGAGGCAAAACCCAAAATTTTGAAAAAAATCATGTGGGGTATCAAAATGTACATAATGTGACCTGGACTACTAAAAGGTACCTATAGTCACCAAAACCGATTTTTCGTTTTTGATCAATATTTATAGAAGAAAGTATGGTCCTTCCAATGACATAAACCTAAGACTCCAGATTTCATTACTTTTGCTGTAAAGTACATTAGTTTTTGCCAAGAAGCTTGATTTTAGACTTATTTTCTATAAAAGTAAACTTTGAACTTCCGACTGAAATTCCACGAAAGCATAGCTTTCTAGAAAAAAACTAATTGCACACTACAGAAAGGAAATTTTACGCTCTACAATTTATGTTCCATTCATTTTTTCCGTACAACCCTTCCTTTTCTCAGAAAATTGACTTCAAGTGACAAAAGTTTTAAAAATATGTAAAAAAAATCAACAAAAAATTGATAACTTTCGACACTTGAAGTCAATTTTCTGAGTAAAGGAAGGGTTCTACGGAAAAAATGAATAGAACATAAATTGTAGAGCGTAAAATTCCCTCTCTATAAAGTGCAATTCATTTTTTTTCTAGACAGCTATGCTTTCGAGATATTTCAGTCGAAAGTTCAAAATTCAACTTTCAAAAAAACCTGTTTTTTTGACCGAGTTTTCCTCGGTAAGTTGATTTTGGCCTGCGGTCCCTTTTGGTAGTCCAAGCCACATATGTTTTAAACCCTCCTGAACATGTTTTTGAAGGCTATTTGGTTTATAACCCAAACCTGGGCTCTTGGAGGTGGGGGCAAAAGTCAAAATTTTGAAAGAAATCATCTGAGGTTTCAAAATGTATGTTTTCAACCCTCTCGAACATGTTTTTGTAGTCTATTTGATTGATAATCCGAAATTGGGCTCAGTTGGCATGAGTAAAACTGTGCAGGTTTTTCAGACCACTCGCAAATGTACAATATTGAGTGGATGTTTTTTGTGATAATGTGTTTCTAGTGTATTTTATCTGCTGGCTCATTCCATGTCAACTCGACCAGGTTTTGACCTTGGGTCTTCCGATTTCGCTCAAAATTTTTTTACGAGTTCCCCTCGATGGTCTAATGAAGGAATCACCGTCATTTCGATCCTAATCCTTCAGAGGGGCGGGGGGTGGCCCTTGTAATTTTCGTATAATTGGGATTTTTTGCGAAATGGCTCAACTTTGAAGGCGCATATCTCAATTTCGGTCACGTCCAAGATGAATCTGTTCATGCGGTTTTGTAGAGAATTGAAAGCAGATTCAAAATTGATAATCATATTTTGAAAAGTTCAAAGTTGAACTTTTAAGATGAAAGCTCAATTTTCATGGTAAGTACAAAACATGAGGGCCCCCATTTAAAAATCTGAAAAAATTACTATGGAGAGAAATTTTTATGTACTTTTCAACTAACTACTTTTCAAGATGGGATCTCAATACCCCTGGGGGGCACAGGGGTCCTCAATTTTGGTCAAAATTCAAGAAAATGGAAAACGTGAAGTAATATATCGATTTCTACTAATTCGAAGGCGCTGAGTTCGAATATGAGCTCAGTTTTTTCATCCGACCCCCTCTGAACCCCCCTATCAGCCCTCCTGACGGGGTTAAAATTCAAAAAAATGAAAAATAACGTGTGACGTGTCGTTTGTCGGGTTTTGATGAGCGCTGAGTTCGAATATTTGCTTATTTTCGGATTTGACCCTTGGGGGCACCCCTAGCCCCCAATTTTGAGAAACACATGTTAAAAAAAGAAATAGCATGTGTTATATCGATTTCTACTAATTCGAGGGTGCTGAGCTTGATTATCAACTTACTTTATTGATCGGTCATTCCCATCCCCCCCATTTTGACTCCCAAACTGCTAAAAAAATTTAAAAAACGACGTTTTTTTTCAAAAATGGGGGCTAGGGGTGCCCCCAAGGGTCAAATCCGGAAAATAAGCAATATTCGAACTCAGTGCTCTCAAAAACCTTAAGCGCTCTCACAAACGACAAAACACGTCCACGTTATTTTTCATTTTTTTTTGAATTTTGAACCCCATCAGGAGGGCTGATAGGGGGGTTCAGAGGGGTCGGATGAAAAAAACTGAGCTCATATTCGAACTCAGCGCCTTCGAATTAGTAGAAATCGATATATTACTTCACGTTTTCCATTTTCTTGAATTTTGACCAAAATTGAGGACCCCTGTGCCCCCCAGGGGTATTGAGATCCCATCTTGAAAAGTAATTAGTTGAAAAATACATAAAAAGTTTTCTTTACAGTAATTTTTTCAGATTTTTAAATGGTAGCCCTTGGCTTTTGTAATTATCATGAAAGTTGAGCTTTCATCACAAAAGCTCAGCTTTGAACTTTTCAAAATGTGATTACCAATTTTGAATCTCCTTTCAATTCTCTACAAAACTGCACCAACAGATTCATTTTTGACTGAACCAATCTGGAGATATTAGCCTTCTAAGTTGAGCCGTTTTGCAAAAAATCCAAATTGTGCAAAAATTACGGGGCCCCCTCCCATCCCCAGGAAGGATTATAATCAAAATGACGGCGATTCCTTCATTAGATCATCGAGGGGAACCCGTAAAAATTTTTTGAGCGCAATCGGAAGACTCAAGCTCAAAACCTGCTCGAATTGACATAGAATGAGCCTAAAGCAAATATTCCAATTCGAGTTCATCCTCAGCCTTTGAGAGAAGATCTATCCACCCCCCCCCCCCTGCGCCCAATATATGAACACTTCCAAAATCATAATAATATTAACTATCTCTACTACTTGAATTGTGATATGAACTTCTTCACCTCTTCACCCTCTTCCTTACTGAAATCAGCTCAGTCACGGTTCAAAAATACGCTAAATTTTGATAGCGAAAGTTTCCCAAAACGCAAAGACATCGCGTATAATAAAGTTATATACGGGGAAGGAAAAAACTTTGGCAAACGTGTCGCGTCGTTTTAGTACTCGCGAAGTATAAAATACTGAAAATGAAGGCGAAACGTGTTACAATACGTTTTCTAATTTACGTGTACCATGTGGCGGCGTCGCGTATACTAAAATATATACACGCAGATAATACGTACAGCTAGAGCAGCCTCGTCTTACGTACGCCTAGGTATAGTATCTAAGAAATATACTACGCATATTATACCTACTATAAAAGATAAGAGTTAAAAACATTATCTTATACTCGCGATTTCATTGCTTTGGTTTTAGATGCGTACCTCAGTCGTATACTTTTGGGAAGAAAACACGTGGTTCAACAAAACGCTATACCTTCACATTTAAGAACGTTTTCTTAAGTAGGTATACGAATACCTATCATCATAAAGAGCTTTTATAATTAAGGTGTAAATCGGATTTATATACAATATCGTTTGATATATTGAATTTCGTTCGTTAAATTGGAATTACAGACAGAGACAGAACGAGAGTAACGCACGATAAAGCGAAAAAAAATCTCCACCAAGAAAGCAACTTACCACACACTCTCTTCGAGATACATACGCGTCGTAGTCCAGACTCAACTTCCAATCTGCCAGAGAAATCGCTTTAATTAAAACGTCGCCTAGTTCGAGATATCGTGCGACTCGACACCAATGCCAAAATCGACCGTGAAATTTAATTCTCCGCCATGGCATCGTTTCGGTGGTAAATTTCGCCTATGCCGAGATTTACATCGTTGGCTTTTGCGGTCTGCAAAGGGTATCTATGGATGGAAGCGGAGAAATCTGAGGGGGTATGTAGAAAGACCACGTAATGTACGTATGTAGTCTGTATCTGGGGCAAGGCGAAAGGTCTACGAATAGATTTTCGTAGGGAAATCGGCAATAGAGCGAAGAAAACGACTGAAATTTGTCCTTTCCAAAATGACGCTAGTGTATACTTTTCGGGGTATCACAATTTAAACGAAGAATGTTTTAAATGACTAAAATATAATTATACGAAGTGATGTTTAAAAATCATCGAAAACTAAATTTAAACCGAGAATGCATCGGGCATTAAATTTAGAAACGTTGCAGACGAGCGAATCGGTCACTTTTACATATTTCTGAAATTATTAAAGGGTATTTTTCTTTATCAAAGCACATAAGCCCAACCAAAAATTATTCGAGGAAAGGGCTGAATTGGAGAAAAAATTGGGGGAGGGGAGAGAGTCAAAATTCATGGAAAAAATGTAGTAATATGTCACTCAGTAGCGTAGTCGGCGGATTTCCAATAGGCGAATAATACCAACTTGGAACAAAGAATCAATATAGGCCTATGTACCTACTTGGTACTTTTTCCATCTGAATATCTGAATTAGCCAAATTTGGTGAAATTCTGATTTCTTGAATCAGAGAAAAATCAGTGATTTGTCACTGATATTTCACTCTTTCAGTCAAAAATTACCAATTTTTTCCGACCAATTGGAAATTCACTGAAAAATGAATTATTTTTGACTGGGAGATCAATGAAAAATCACCAATTTTCAGTAAAAGTTATTTTACTGATTCAAAAAGGTGTGCATTTCATAAAAATTGACTGATTCAGATTTAAAGAGTACGTCTTAAGTAAATTCATAGATCGATTAAAACTCTACCTGAGCGAAACGAGGGCGAATTTTTTAAAAAATAATCATATTTGATGTTTAAGGGGAGGGGGGGTTAAAATTTTTTAGTTGAATGCACAGCGTAGAAGAGCAATTATTTTCAAGTAGTAGAAAAATGGTAAAAAATTTTGATTTAGAAAAATTTGAAAAAAATGAAAAATTGGTTTAAATTTATCTGTATTTCTCAAAAGTGAGAAACTTGATACACTGGGATGAAAAATGCCTACAGTTCATGAAAGGTAAAAATATGACACATACATACATTTTTTAGCAACGTTTTACAATGTAAAAAAACATGTTTTTGGAAATTGAGAAAAGGGTAGCAACAGAGATCTCACTTTGGATCCCATTTTCTCAGAAACCATATGACCTTCAACGTTCAGGTTCTTAAAGTTCAATTCAGGAACATCCCAACCATGTTTTAACAGGAGGGTTTGGGGAAATCCCAACTTTATCCCAAAAATTTCATCAATTCATTTAAAATCAGCGCAGTATTATGTAAATCAATTCAACATAAAAACACAAAAAATTGACAGTTTTAAAAATCCTTCTGTTAAATTATCAAGAAATCTCTCCTGAACACAATAAAAAAAACAGAAAAAAATTGGTCGGATAGTTTTAAAGAAAATGGGACAAAAACATGAAAAACTGACTTTATGAAAAAAAGCTTTTAAAAGAAAAAATCTCAATTTCCAAAAAAAGTTGAACTTTTTAAGGCTAAAAAACACCCTTTTCATAATTTTTTCAAAATTTTACGATATTTTCTCGTACGGTGTGCAAATCATAAGTCCATAGATTTAGAAAACATGGAAACTTCATTTCTGGGCGATCTCCAATTTTGCTGTGCCGAATCGAGTCAAAATTCAAACTTTTTCTATCGTTAATAAAAATTAAAAAATGAATGCTCAGAGTTGAGTAGAATTTTGGGCCAAAAGTAAAGCAGTATTTAATGAAATTCAATTTCATCACAGTCGTAACTTTTTTTAGGAAGCCATTTATTTTCTGGAATTTCCAATTTTTATTGGTGATAGGTTAACTTAAATTGAGGTAATTGTCGATTTTAATATTCATCTGTGCATGGCAAATTACTCTAAGCATTTTTAAAAAAATTAATTTTTCACCCCCATAAACACCTCTCCCCTAAAAAACAAAAAAAAACAACAATCTCTTTGCCGAGCTTAAGAGAGATGCTCGAGTTCCTTGAGCCCTTCCCTTGGATGAATCTATGGGTGCGCTTTATTGATCTTAAAAAAACTTTCGATTTTTTTGGGGGGGAGGCTCTAGCCCGATACCCCCCTTGATTGCACCATTGTCAATGCATGAAAATGGAAGAATAACAATTACCTAATTTTTTTTGATTGATTTTTAATTCTACATTTTTATTCTTTTTTCAGCTCCAAAATTTTTCAAATTGAATTTTTCTGTACCATAATCTTTTCTACTTACCTACTTGAAAATTTTTAAATTTTCATAATTTTTTCAAATTGTTTGATTTCTGTTTTTTTTTTTTTTTAGTTCAAATTTTCTCCAACATTTTTTTCCAGCTTTGAAAATTTTTTCAATTTTAAAAGACGCCAAAGAAATTGGAAAAATGTAGGTATACCAATGAACTGGGGTAACATTGATACGCACGGGGTAACATTGATTTTTGGTTTTCTTAACACGTTTTGCGCCCCCAGTGGGAGAGATATGAACCAATCGAGCTGGTTCCACAGCCATTTGATAGCCACATGTTGTAGCAATAATATTAGTAATAATTGGTTCCACGTGTTTTCGTTTTATTCCCGAGATTTTAGCGTTTTCTGAGAAGTTAATTTTTTCCAAAAAAGTGAAACGTGGAAAAACCCCCGACTAAAAGGTAAGTACACTCATTTTATCGTATAAAGACCATAGTAGTTGTGTAAAGCAACTTAATAGCTTTCAGAATCTTTTTTTGAAAAAATTTTTGGTCCATCCATATTGCTGTAATGAAGCTTTTCCTGACACAGGGTAACTTTGATACCGGAAATTTACGTTATTATTGTTGTTTTAGATGCCGAGAAATCCACAACGAAGGCGTGATGCACGCCCGTATCAGTGATATACCGAGGAAAAAACGTCTGCATTCGGTGTATTGCATAGACGACTGTGAAATTACGTTTCTGCAGCTTCTTGCAATTTTTTTCAAATTTTAAAATCATATTTTGTCTTTTTAACAAATTTTTACAATTTATGAAAATTTCGAATTTTATTTTTATTTTTTTTGAATAAATTTTGTACCTAAAGTATATGTCTTTACATGTAACCATGTTTCGCAGATAATTTTCAAAATTTTCCCAGTGAAATGGACATGTTTTTGGCGAAAATCAAAGTTACCCCATTTTTGGATTTTCGAGGTTGCTGTTTTTGGGAATTTCTGTAGAGGCAACCCTGCATCGGATCGAAATGCGGTTTGCGCCATTTGATGCACAATCCACTCTAGTTTCCTAAAAAAAATTTTCCCCCTCAAAAGCTTCAACCCCCTCTCCTCTAGAGCCAAAAAAACGAAAAAAATGGTCGTTTTTCTATCAATGTTACCCCAGTTCATTGGTAATTCATCGTCTCGTTAAGCTGAAAAAAAGCTTTAAAAATCAAACAATATTATATTTAAAATTATGAAAATTTGAAGTTGTGAATTTTTAGAGTAAAAAAATCTGAAAAAATTTGATCTTGTATGAAATTTTTTCAAAAAAACTTGAATTTCTGAAAAAATTCAAATCTTGAAAAAACAATATAAAAGGAAACAACTGGAAAAATTTATGAAAATTCAAACTTGAACATTTTTGTAGTAAGTAGAAAAGCAGTAAAAACTTGACAAAAATTGAACATAGACGTTTTGTAGATGAAAAAATTAAAAATTCAAATATTGAGATCATTTAAATCCAAAATAAAGTTTAGAAAATCATTTGTCATTTTTTAAATACCTAATGTCAAAAGAAAAAAATACTAAACGATTCGGTCGTTCGAAACATTTTCGAATCGAACTTTGATTAACTTGCAGGTGGAAAAATATATTTACCAAAAATATGACTTTCGAGTCTTCTAAAATTGAAAACATATCATGAGGCATTCTGGAATTCGTGATTTTTGCATCGAATCGACATAAAAATTCTCCTCCACTCATACTCATCATCTCTCCCACCTCATTCACCACAATATTTACATTCTAATGACATCTCTTCGTCACTCCAGCTCTGTTTATGTTTCATAACATAAAGTCACCTAATTGCCTCTGAAAAAAGCAACACTCGACTACAAAGCTCAATTTCTCCAACGCAACGTGCTCAAGTGACATTCGCTAGTTACCAAGAAGCCAGCGAGGAGAAGAGGGGGGACCAGTGAATATGGCGTCCACAGCCACAGCTCGACGCTGGTTACAACGAATGAGCATCGTATTGCCGGATCCTCCAGCACTAGCCGTGTAGCAATAAAGGAATTTACAAACCGAAGCATTGTTAAAATTTCGCCTTTTGTTTGCGACAAAAGACGACTCCATTGTTTATACGCGGCATAATCGTCTGTGCGAAAGTAAACTTAGTAAATTTCGACGCTTTAATTTATTTCCAGTACATGCTTTTCGACTTTGTATATTATTAACGTGTCTTTTTCTCTCTCTTCGTCGTGCTCGCGATCATTTTTTTCGCTACTTTGCGTATGTAGATATATGTAGACGAGACGAAGCACGAAATTTTTAGGTTTTTTTACTCTCTAGACTAAGCTTTCGTTTGATACGTTCTTCTACAAACCGGCTATAATGTAATTTTAATTGCTTCGGGTTCGAATACATTATTCAAAGATCAGACAATACAATTCAAATACCTAAATTACCTCGTTTTCCATTCAATTCTTATAACTCGTGTCTGTAATTTTATACACGTGTATTACACCATTCGTTCTTTGTTCCTCCAAATTCAACTTTAATTAAAAATATTATTTACACGTATTTGTAAATTCGATTCAACCCCTCTTCTCCAATTTCGCAATCTTATTTCACCACCTATCAAAATCGATCTCATTCACCCTCCAATCCCAATTCCTATCTCATTACAAATAAATTATTTCGAAGAAAGAAAAAAAACACCACATTGCTCTCGTACTTCGTATACTCGCAGGCAGAAAAAAAAGCTAAAAAATTGTAAAACTCGACGCTACGAAGTACGAACACTTCGGAAATAATTTTTTAAATTATCATTTTCCGACTGAAAACTTTTATATGGCCGCATACTTAAAATACATTCTCGAGTTATAATTTTTTTCTCGTTCTTTTCCTGCTCAAATTATAATATACTCGAATAAAACGAAAGAGCGAAAAAAAGTTACTACGGATTACTCTCTGCCTCTCTTTTTCGAATCTGTATATACTAGATGAGATAGGCAACGTTGTATACTTTAATAATTTACTTTCCCGAAAAAATTCCATATTTCGAATATTTCTCCAAAATAATAATTTTCAAATTGGTGGAAATTATGCCTGGTATTTTTTACCCCGACGAAACGTTTTCAAACATACGCACGATGAAAAAAATAACAAAAAATTTAATAATGAACAGATTAAAAATTGTTTACAATATTGGCCGTTTTTTTTTCTCGATAAACGTATGCGAAATGGTACGAATTTTTATTGAAAATATGTCAAAATTCTGCGCCATTTGGTTTATTTTTCTTCGTTTTAATTTATCGAGAATATAATTCGCGATGAAGCTGACGTACCGTGATGTGCGTAGAATTTTTCATTTTGGATTCGAAATTTGAAGAAAACGGTGGTAAATGAAAAATTGAGTGCGCGTGCGTGCGTACTGATTTCTGTAATTGGAAAATTACTTTCGAAATCGAATGTGTCGAAAAAAACTTCAAGGTACTGGAAAATTAATAAAATACCATATATTTGAACGAATTACTCAAAATTACCGTTTATTACCAGTTATTTACCACAGTTGCCATTTTATGTTAACCATCGTAAAATTCTTCAGCAAGAATGTAAAAAATTTTCAATTCAGTTTGATAATTTAATTAAGTACATCATTATCATGTATTTATGTAATTTTTTTCGTATTTACAATAATTACCAGTTATGAATGGTAATTACCGCAATATCTTCATAACGACCATGAAAATTTCATTTGATAAGTGGTATTATTCATCTTATTCTTTATCAAGTATTTTTATAGATACCAATTTTCTCGGTATTTACCGTAATTACCAGAATTTTATCACTATACTTCGTAATTACCGCGATAATGCAGTATTTACCGTAAAACCTGAATAATATTTTACAAAATTCCATTCAGCGGAGTAATTTATCAGTATATTTGTTTCTGCCTATCAAGTAATTAGACCGATTATCCCGGTATTTACTGTAAATTATAAGGAATTTCGTGTTATTACGGACTAATTACCATAATTATTCGGTAATTACCGTAAATACCCAAAATTTCAATAGTAATTACCGTAATTACTCAAAATTTCAATGGTAATTACCATAATTAATAGATATTTTAAGAAAATAATCTGTAGGTTTCCAATTGTGCTGTAATTTGATCATTTTTGATTTGTGAAAACGAAAAAAGATAGAAAAAAATATTTTGTGGAAAAACGAAAAAAAAAAACAAAAACAAAAACCATAAGTCGTGATTTACAATTAAGTACCTACGCTTTTTTTTCATTAAAACGGAAAATTGAGTAAACTTTCGAAAAAATTTCCTTAAAATTTCAATTTTTCCCTTGATTTTAAAAGCATTTTTCATTCTTGATGAAAATTGTCAAACATTTTTCAAAAAAAGACCAAAAAGGAAAAAATTTGAAACATCAAGAAATGGTTTTTAGTGATTTTTTTTAGATTACACCATTGTAATTAAGAATATTGAATTTTTCCTAAAATAACAAGAAAAGAGGGTAAACTTGGAATAATTTTTTGATAATTTTCACAATTTTTGACTTTTTTTCAGCTTTTAAGGAAAAATTGGTTATTTTTGAAAAAATAGTGATATTTAGTTTAAAAAACACGATTAAAAACAAAAAAAAAAAAAAACGAAAAACGATTAGCTGATGTAGCTTCTTTGGTGGTATATAGACAGGGCCATGCAAAGAAAATCATGACCCAGGAACAAAAATGTAGGTATTAGCAAAAAAAAAAAGAAAAGAAAAAAGGTCATTTGAACAAGGATACAATGCAACGCGACGACGCGACGTGGTTATCCAAATTTTTTTGCTTGAGGGCATTCGCAATGAAGAGACAAAATTTCTTAGCTCCAGCGAGCCCCCTAAAAGACACGGACCCGGAGGAACCTTCCATGCACAGCCTGTGTGCAGAATAAGTACACATGAAAAAATGTATACTTAATTCCTTTAATTTTTCAATTTACAAAGATTTTTATGACACCTTTATAATTACAAAGAAAATGCACGAAATTGGTTATTTAATTCAATTTAAAGTCGCCAGATCACGTTTTAAATTTACAGTATTTTTTTCGATTGATGTAATTACATCAATTTCAGAATTTTTCGTTTCATTTTTAGCTTGACTCAAAGGATTTATTCAAAATTTTCTTAATTTTCTTATTTTTGTTCGAACTTGGCACTCAAAATTTTGTAATGACAGTTGGCCACAGTTATGAAAATATCCAATGAAAAAAATTACTCCGAGACTGGACCAAACAAAGGGAGGTGGATAAATGAGGCTCCTTGCCTTCCTTCCCAATAGTGGAAAACATGCACTTTTATGTGGAAAAATTGGATTCGAGTTTGAAAATTTTCAAACGTGATGACTTTTCTTCGAAAATTGTTTTGGTTGAAAATAAACGAGAAAAGTCTTACTTTGAGTCAAACAAATTAGGTAAGATTCCATTTTGGTAAAATTTTTTCGAATTTTTGTACATCCTAATGAGTTAACTTCGGTTTCTCCTTGAATTACGTTCGACACCGAGGTGAACCTCAACTTTTTATTTTCCAAAGATTCAAAATCAAGCGCACGTTGACAAGAATCAGTTTAAAAAATTACACAGATCGATATTTTTAAACTTTTAAAATGCTGTTTGAGGTTTGATAGGTGACTTCTACAGTATTTTTCGCGCTGATCACGAAAAAAGCACTGAAAAAATTCCATCACCCAAGGATTTTTCACAATTTATTTGAATTTTTCGTTTACGGTTTTCTACATTTTTTGATAACTTTTGACCTTTCAAGTCGATTTTCTGAGAAAAGAAAAGGTTCTACGAAAAAAATGAATGGAACATAAATTCTAGAGCGTCCAATTTCCTACCAGTAGAGTCCAATTAGTTTTTTCTTAGGAGATCAAATTTTTGAGATATTTTCAATTTTGAAAAACAAGTTGAACTTTACACTTTGAACTAGAATATTTCAAAATCTGAGGCTCCTAAGAAAAAAATGATTGAACTCTATAGACAGGAAATTTTACGCTCTACAATTTATGTTCTATCCATTTTTTTCGCAGAACCCTTCCTTTTCTCAGGAAATCGACTTGAAGAGTCAAAAGTTATCAAAAAAAGTAAAAAAACCGTTGAACGAAAAATTCAAATTGTGAAAAATCCTTGGGTGATGGAATTTTTTCACTATTTTTCTCGTGTTCAGCGCGAAAAATACTATGAAAATCACCCATCAAACCTCAAACAGTATTTTCAATGTCGACCTGTGTATACTACATAATTTTACTCTTGCAGTTGGAAGGATAGTCAAACATTCATAATTGGACTCAAACTGGGCTACCAATTTAATAAATTTAAGGAACTACCTCAGCAACAGAATACCCCGCACTTACATTAAATTCAACAAAACCTCATTATCTCTAAATTTCACATCTTTTCTCTCTCACCATACAAAAAATTACCCAGATAAAATTTCAGCAAGTTCTTTCACCTCTAACCTCACCTTAGTCCACTTCATCTGGTACTTTCCGCCAAACGAATCACGGGTATCTCTTGTAACAATATTACGTTTTTCGAGAGCGTCATAAAGGGTAATTTCTTTCTTCATCGATACATAATTCGCGATTTCGCGTTACCCAGCAGCCACTTTCGGTGACCCAATCGACACCGGTATCGATATCGCGGGACCCGAAACAAGTGCGCTAATCGAGCCACAAACGAACCGTTTCGTCGGGTAAGCTGAATAACAAAAGTCGACGGGTAAGTACACCGGGGTAATTTCGAATAAGAATATAACACGCTGCATGCGCTTATTTACGTATCGACTTTGTCGCTTTGGCTGACGACAAAACGTGCTAGAAATGGCCATCGTATTAACGTTTTACACAACCCTGCTCTCGGCTGCGTTGAAATTACACACCGAAACATGCACCTAGTTATATACGAGAAAAGCTATAAAACTCTGTGGAAGAGAAACCGACTCGACACGACGCGGCGTATACAAAACGCCATAGAGCTGCGGAATTCACCGAGAGAAAAAATTTTTCGCAATAACAACGAGTCGCGGCAGAAAAAAAAAAGTTTAATACGAATTTATTAAAAGATAAACGTCATTTTATTAAAACCTTTTCTTTTCGGCACGCCGTGAAACGTTGTTTCTCTCTGTGTACTCTGCTACCCCCTTCCTACGCCCGTCCCTTAACAAGAAAACGTTTTAACAATGATAATACGTCTACAAAAATAACGAGAAAAGGCAACTGCGAGAGAAGAAAAACGCTCGTAGTCACGTAAAACAAGTTTTACTTCGACTGAACGCGTTTATTTCGCGTTTTAAAACGCATTAATTCCTTTCCAACCATTCGTCCGGGACCGGCATCGGCACAGCATCGGATACGAGAACCGGCGAAAAAATCCCGTTGCCGAAAAATTTCGCCTTCAGACTACCTATTCGAGCTCCTTCCTCAAGCCCTATCCTCTCGCAATTTCGAGCCCTTTCGAACCATCGCCTCGCATAGGTATACATGTATAATATATAAACGTGCTCGAAAACACAGACAACCGTATTATCATTACCATTTTTTCGAACGCGAATCGCCCGACGGATTTTTCCATCTTTTTTTTCTCTTTTACATCGTACGTAAGTTGCTACCAGGTCGTTTTTAAAGCAATTTTTACTGCGTGGGTAAACTCTTGGGAGGGGGGCTGCGGGGAGGAAGCGCTGGTGGTTGGTGTCGTGTATCGCACATTGCATGTTAGGCCCAGTGACATTCCGAAAGAATTTTACGGAGAGAGAGGGAGTTAAATCTATGAAAATCTTCACAGATTTTCAATTTTTTCAACTATACGATATTTACATATGCATTGATAAGACCTCCCTCACCCCACAATCAGTGACGAAACAACGGGGTGTAGTTCACCCTTTCCACCAAAGGTGGTAAGTCAGCCTTCAGCTTTAAGCTTTAGGTAAGCCGTTAAGCCGATGATTTTTTCAGAAATAAGCCTAAGCGTTATTTTTAAAATTTTGTTAAAGTTTTATTTTTTTTGAGCTTAAAACTTGAAATTTTTTGCTCTATCTTTCAATTTTTATTCAATTTTTTCAAATTGAAATTATTTATCAATTGTTCTTAAAAATTTTTTCTCAATTTCTTTCCAGCATAAAATTATTTCAAATTTTAGCATTTTTTTCTCACTTTGAAATAAAACATTTTTTTCAAACTCAAATTATTTTCAGCCCTGAAATTTTTTTTGAAACATTTTTTTACATTCTTGAAATTTTTTCAATCTGAAATTTCCTAGATATTTTATCAACTTGATTTCCAATCGCTTTTCAACTCAAAATTTTTTCCAGTTTACAATTTGTTGATATCTTTTATAAATCTGATTTTTTCACATACTTATCATTTTTTCATTCCCTAAAAAAATTTCAATAAATGAGAAACAATTTAAAGATGTGACTAGGGTAGGTGTGCAACAGGAGACATTATTTTACATAATACTTATGAATTCCAGAATTCAGAGTATGAAAAAATATTAGAATTGAATACAAAAATTGAGTTGAAAAAATGTTGAAAAGAAGTTTAAAACTTTAAAGTTTTGGTTTGAAAAAATTTTGAGAAAAAAATCGGAGTTAAAAAAATTTCAAGATAGGAAATTGAGTTTGAAAAAGTTTCAGAATTCAGAAGCAATTTTGGGTTTTAAAATATTTAAGGGAAAAAATTTGGTTTGAAAACATTTCGAGAAGAAAATTTAGCAGCTTAAAAAACTTGGAGAAAAAAACTTGAATTTCTTTTTTTTCTTCGTTTTTAATTCAAATACAATCAATTTTTTGATCACAAAAAAAGTGAGAAATCTATCTCGTTTCGAACTTCCCTCACCCCCCCCCACACACTTTTGTGAAAATCGTGTCAATTTTTACAAAAAATTCACATTTGGGCTATTCCATACTAAAACAGACCAAAAATGAAGTTGGGTCTTCCGATTTCGCTCAAATTTTTTTACAGATAATTTCTTTACGAACCCTCAAGGGGGCGGGGGGACGAGCCTCAAAATTTTTATGCAATTGCGACTTTTACATTTTTCTATTTTTAAATCGAAGTTTTATTGATGAAGATGGTTGAAGATTGGAAGGAGAAAGAAGGATTTTTCTTCATGGACTTTTTTTTTATTTTAATTTTCGGTGTTTTCACTTCAAATTTTGCAACTTTTCCGAGGGATGAATCAAAACCTATGTTTCAGAGAGGGTAGAATTTTCTTCCAGGTTCGAAAAAATGTACATGTTGGTGAGTAAAATTTTTATTTTTTGCCCCCCCCCTCCTTCATGTCTCATCACCACTCCCAATTCCTCCCAAAAAATATTTTCAGATTTGTATTTTACGACCTCTAAAACGTTCATTTCAATACACCACACAAGGAAATGAGTAAAATTTTGGTTTTTCCCTCTCTCCATGCTTCACCCCCACTTTTACCCCAAAAATGTTTTCAGATTCGAATTCTACGACCTCAAAAACATACATATTGATATATCACACATGAAAATATGAAAAACTACAATTTTCTCCCCTCCCCACTCTTCGCCCTCCAATCCTACCTGAAAACTTTTTTGAGATTCGAATTCTACGCCCTCGAAAACGTAAAGTGAGAATATTTTTCCAATCATGGAGTCTGTGACCCATAGGTCCTCAAAAAGTCGTCAAATTTTGTTTAAAATTGAATATTTTTTGAAAACTTGCCGATTTATAACGAAATTTTCCGACTTTTTGAGAACAGTTGCAGTTTTACAACAAAACTTGACGATTTTTTTTTAGAGATTTTCTTATGAAGTCGGAAAATTTTGATACAAAAATGCACGAAAAAGCGCGAAATAAGAAAAAAATTCAAATTTCTACCATGTAGCAAAAAAAGTACGAAATTTTGTAAAAAAAAAAAACTTTGAAGAGCACGAAATTTTTATTCCAAAATTAAAGAATTTTTTCTAATATTAAATATTAAAATATTAATTAAAAATGAAGAAATTTTAGCTTTTGGATGTATTTTTCTTTAAAAATTCGTAATAAAATAAGCAAACACGTTTCTAAATAATTCATCATTTTTCTTGAGGATTTTCTAAAAATTCCAGGGAAAATTCCAAAATTCCCAGACTTTTTCAGATCATTAAAATTCCAGGTTTTCCAAAAAATGAACGCTCTGTAGAAGGTAGCTACAGCAAATATACCGGGTGCTCCATTAATTCTGACACCCCCCCCCCCCCGTTTGTGGACAAACAGGAAATTGGTTTTTTTCTGATCTCGAATTTTATAATGTTGCATATTTAATTTATTTCGAATAATTTAAATTTTTCTTGGTTTTTAGGTAAACATTGTCCAGGGGAAATCAAAATCACTATGTACCTACCTACTTGAAAAATGACCTGGTTCCTACCCGAATCCGAGTCTCTTTTTTTTCTTCTTTTCATCAAATTTCCTCATTGCTTAGGTACTCTAAAGCACGAAATTCTTCTCCATTCGTACCTACGACGACCACTTAATCAAGACTTCAAAATGAACACCGCATCGGTGACTCGAAAATCCTATTAAATTACCAGACTGAAAATATTTCCAAGAAGAGACAGTTTCCCTTAACGAAACTCGTAAAACTTTTTCATTTTTTCCCTCCATCGCTGCCGCATTCCTCGCTGTCATAATTCTATTCAATCGAACTTTTATCAAACGGCCAACTTCGCTAATGGCAAAAAGAAATCCATTTTTTCTCTATTATACAGTTATACTACGAACGAACGAGGGGAGAAAAGTTTATTAATGTCCTCACCGTTCATTAAAATAGAAGAAAACATTCGCCTCGCCAAATCAGAATGGAAAATTATTTTTAATTAAAAACTTATAACTTTCTGTTTAAAAAAAAAAAAATAAACAACCGAGCCGAGATCCGAGATTTTTTCATGTCTCACCGACAAGACGAAATGCATAAAAAACAGACTATACAGAAAACTGAGAAGAAAACTTGAATTAATTATATAATACGAATGATGGCAGCTGAAAAGTTAATTTTCTTTTATATTGCTAATTTTTTATAGCAGGTACTATAAGGCGTGAAAATTATCTCGAATTCGCCCCCTTCGTCTCAAGTTTCAAGAAAAAAAATCGACGGTGAAAAAATTTCCGGGCGATATTACCCAGCGTAGTAGGCTATGTCCTTCGAACGGTGCCGTTTATTGCGACGATAACGCGATAAGATGATGGCATTTTCTCAACACGGTTGAGGGGCTCAGACGAGACGGTTTCTTCATTTTTATTTTTCAATTTATATATATTTTTGTTTTTAAAAGATTAATATCCTGCTGCCTTCGAGGGTAGGAAATTTATTAGACATTTTTTTTTTACCTCGGAATTAAGTGGGTTTTTCGTAACGATAAATAAACGAGTACAAAGGAACTAATTTTTAGCTGGAGCGAAGAATACGAGGCTTTTGGAGTGAGGGATGAAGGGAAGTAAGTTTGAAAAACAAGGTTTTGCTCGATTAAAATGATGGATTTTGAAAGGAGAAATTCCATTAGCTGTAGACGTTGTCTCTTGATTTAAAAAATGAATAGCTTCAGACATTCGTAGACTAAGTACATATGAGACTTCGGTATGATTGTGATTTTTCATGAATTCCAATCGTTGTTCAGAAATGGGGGAATAAGAAAATCCAATAATTGGGAAAATATGCAGAGAAATTTTGAAATTTTACAAGTGTTTGGACTGAAATACAAATTGTCAAGGATGAAAATTGAGTTTTGAGAGTTCATTTCATTAATTTTATATAAATTTAATATTTTAATTTATCAACTGAAAAAGAGGAAAACCAAAAGGAAAATCATCGAATTACTCACAGGAAAAACATGGAAACTAAACTCTTTCGAAGAGAAAATGCAAATCTAGAATCTCAAGTATAGATCAATTTAAGAATTTCAAAAGATAGCCAGGGAAAATTTTTCAGATCGGCGCATATCTGGGCATATCTCAGTAGAACTGATCATTTTAGAATTTGGCAGATCAGATCAGATCCGTCCAATCTTCTAATATATAGTCAGTTCTTTTTCAATATGATTTTATATGAGCCCAGATCAGATCAGATCAAATCTGAAGATTTTTTCGATGTAGCTAAAAAAATGAGCCTGAAAAAATGTTAGCTACTCATCATATAAAATAACAAATGGGGTTTAAATTCCGTCAAAATGTACAAATTTAAACCAGTTTGAATCTATCATGTTTCTAAACTTTATTAAAAGAGACATTCTTTCCAAAAAGTGACTATCGAACAAACCACTTACTTGAAATTTTAGCTTACAATTTTTAAGCTTTTTCAAAATTTATTAAAAATTTTTAAAACCGGAAAATTTATGAATTTTCCAAAATAATTTCTTTCAAACTACTCCTCCAAAAAAATTGGAATAAAAAGTTCATAACTAAAAAACTTCAACCGAAGTCCCTTTTCCAGTACTGGGCATTCGCGGAAAAAAAAATTTTTCCATGTTTTGTTTTTTCGAGAAACAAGATTACGCAAAAATCGAATCCTTTCCTTTCAAAAATTCAATTAAAATACCAGTAGCAGGTTTACCAGATACCCTTGAGGGGTTTTTTTGTTTAAATTCAAAATTGGGGGAAAAAAAACAATTTTCTTTTAAAAGCAAAAAAAATTTTTCCCCCTCTTCGTGGAGAAACTTATTTTTAACTCCCAAAGGGCCTTTTATGCTTTCGTTTAAACGGGAAATAGGTCTGATTTTTTTTGATTTTTCACAAGTGGATAGAGCTCGATGAGAGATGACGAATGGCGCAAACTGGAGCTCTTCAAATCTTTTTGGAGGGCAGCAGCAGCCATGAGCACTCAAAGTTTTGAGGTAAAGTTTGATATGGTAAATTTCGAACGTGGATAACTCGAATGATGGGTACAAAGGTGAAACTTTTTTTAATGTATAAGCGACCTTTGAAGAGTTTTTTGGCAATTTTTTTGAAATCAGTGTCGTCACTTTTATTAAGACCAAAAATTAGCTGAAAAAGTTGAAAAATACCACTTTTCAACTTTTCCAGCTAATTTTTGGAATTTAAAAAAGTGGCGACACTAATTTTGAAAAAATCGTCAAAAAACTCTTCAAAGGCCCTATACATTAGAAAAAGTTTCAACTTTCTACCCATCATAGTTTTCGAGTTATCCACGCTCGAAATTTACCATATCCAAATTTACCTCAAAACTTTGAGTGCTCATGGCTGCCGCTGCCCTCCAAAAATATTTAAAGAGTTCCGGCTTGCGCCATTCGTCATCTCTCACCGAGCTCTATCCAGATGTGAAAAATAAAAAAAATCGCCGACCCCACTTTCCACTTCGTGAACGAACTGACATTTCCAGGGTTTTCTGAGAAAATGTTCAGAAATTGGTCAAAATCAAATTTTTCTTGGAGGCTTTGGAATGGCTGAAAATGAAGAAATTTAATTTTTGGAAGTCTATATATTGCTCAACATCATTAAAAAGTTATTTTTTTCTAAAAAAAATTACTAATTTTGAATATTTGAAAAAATGCGCCAAAAATTTAAAAATCAACCGGATCAGGTGAATTTTCAAGACAGGTTTCATACTCTTTTTGAAAATCTCAACCTCGTTTAGTTTAAATCAGAAACGAGTAATTCAATATTCAAATTTAAACTTATTTATTGTACATCTCATCAGCAACAAAATATTTCGAATTTAGTTGCTTGGAAGAGAAAAGAAGGAAGGGGCAGAGGCGTCGTCAAGGGGGCCCGGGGGCAGGCCCCCGAAAAAATTCTGTTCCCCGCTTGCCCTCCCCCCACAAAAAAATTATGTTGTATTCATAAATTTACGTCACACTTACATTAGATAGGGATTTTTAAAGCATTAAAACATGAAAAAATGTCTTTTTAGAACATTAAAAATCCAATTTTTTCAAAGCAAATTACAATTCTATGATTTATCTGAGACGAAAATACGGAAGCTCCCTTCATACCCCTCCCAATTTTCAGCAGGTGAAAAAAGTCAGCCCCCCTTTTCCACATCGAAAAAGCAAAACAAGTTGTCCAACATACGGCCCCTTTAGTGCCATATCCCAATTTTAGATTCTGACGACGCCACTGGAGGGTTGAAACGTTTCCAGTTTCAAAAAGTACATCAATAAGACCCTAAAAACGAACCAAAATACCAGAATCACAACACGCAAGTTGTTAGGGTTGCCTAACTCTACGCCAGTCATTTCTATCAAACGTGTTAATAAAATTGCCTACACAGTTTGCCGTAAATACGAACGTAACATCTCTTTTCATTCTCATACGTAATTAATATGATGGCAGATTTCGCTAAAACTCGTTCAAATTGGAGGTGAATGCCTCGAGTTTTTTTTTTTTTTTGAAGTTTCGAAGTTTTTCAATTTCAAATGATTTTTTAAATTTTGGATTTGCTTATGAAAAAAATCAAGATACCTACCTATTAAATCTTCAATTAAAAGGCTCAAATTTCATTTCTTAAAAAATAAAATCCAATAATTTTGGGAACTAGGATCGAAAAATTAGAACATTAATCATCAATAATGAATAAATATAGCTCAATGACCCCTGCAGAGTTATTATTCACTTCAGAAAATCAAAATACCTAATACCAAATATTAAAACCTCGTAATTCCAGAGATTCCAATCCAAACGTACAATTTTCATAAATTATCACAACGAATTTCCTAAACTTACTCTATAATTATATTTTCCAAGATTTCGAAACCCCACACTCCATTTGCGGATTTTTAAATTACCCATTTAACAATAACAACGAATTTATCAACTCAACCTTCAAACTCTTCCATTAAAACCATCAACACTTCTCACATTCTATAAAACTTCCATTAAAAATTTCGCAACCGTTCGAATTTCGGTACAAAAAAATCCATACAAAACCAACTCCTCCCAACAAACAAGGTCAAATTCACCCCTCGCCATCCTCACACTAACCCCTTATACCTCTAAATCGAGCATCTTTTTTCCAAATTCTCCGTCCCAATCCTCTTCCCCTCTTTCGTATATCAACAAGTCACGTCGTAACATAACGATAAAAAATTCATTAAGTACTTCTCATCGATTACGCTGCGCTTTTTTTTTCAAGGTTCTAAACGACCCTCCCCGGGCTCCCTTCGCCGAAGGAAAAAAACACGCCGAAAAATTATTAAAATAATTGTCCGCGTTTTACTTAATTTCGCTAGACTTAAGATACACTCGCTGGGCCATTTAAAATTCCGCTATTTCTTTTTATCGCGCCCATTATGAAGTAGTGTTGCGTAAACGCCGACATTATCTTGTTTCTTTTTATTACTATTACGACAACGGGGAATTTTTTTACTCGCTTTTCGGTACACGAGCCAGACTATACACGTTTCGGGTAAATTAGCGCAGCGCCTCGTTCATTTTTTAAATCATACACCTTCAACTTTTCGTCGGTATAAATTAATTTTTCTAATGGCTCGTCCGACATTTCCGCCCGACCTCACGCCACGTTTCCATAAAACAATACACCTTTTTCATATATTCGCCACAAATTACTCGTACGTACGTAGATATTTGCTCGCAAAAAAAAAATACCCTCACTTTTACTCAATTAGCATCTTTATTCCTCGTCTGGTAAAAATGTATAGAGAACATTATCGCTTGAATAGTTAATGAGTATAGCCGTAGTCGCGATGCAATGAAAATAAACCTGCTCGTATACTAATGGCTTGTAATCTACTTTAATCCTCTTCCCGCTAGGTGGGGGGGAGGGGCAAAAACTACGCTATTTTTCACCACCGTGTATATATTTCCCGGAATAATTAGCCTTATTGATGAAACACCGAGTAACCAAAAGCTCGAATAAAAATTACGCCACCGTTAGAGACTAGCTATACATTATAGTCTGTCGGAGACGTTAATTCATAACCATATATGGTTTGCTTGTATTTTTTTCCACCCCTATATGAATATTTAAAACTCTAAACATTCGTGGAAAAAAACACGAGCGTCTTTCCTTTTTTTTTTTTTTTTGGATCTATTCAACATGTAAACCCATATGAAGCATTATTAGAATTGTGTTTATGAAAACACCCTTTTCAATACTTGATAAGTGTACTTTCTCTGTTTTTAATTTTAAATTTTTTGAATTTACTATCCATATATTTTTTAAAGGTTCTTTACTCAATTTTGAAGATCTCATTATCACCATCGTCAAAGCCTACCACATTTTTACTCCTTCACTCGAAATGTAAACAAAAAATTCCATCTACTGAAATCGTGCTCTCGTTAACCTTATTAAGATCAACGTAACAGAAAAAAAAACAATAACGAACGTCGCCCATAAAACCACACGTGTCGTATCCCATAATCAGCTATAAACTTGAAAAAAAAATTATATAATATTTAATTAAAAACTTACGGCATTCTCCTCCGTGTTGAACTCGAATATTCAATTTATTTTGGCAGGCTGTTGAACGTAAAGTGCACAGGTTCTTGTAGGTGACTCCATCAGTACCGCAGACTGGAGAATCTGTGAGAGGACACTCGCTGGGACATCTGCAAACTGCCCTGTTATTTTGTTCGAGGACGCAAACCGCATCATAAGCGCAGTATTTTTTCTCACAAGGGGCTAAAAAACAAAAAAAAAGGATTCAATTAGATTATTGAAAAATAATTGATCGAAATTTCGATAAGCGACAAGTCATAGGTTCCTTGGAATAAAGGGTACTGGCGGTTAAGATGTGCGAATCTGCCCCCGAGCTGAAATTCGAGCCTTCTGCTGTACTTATTTGTACTTAAAATTACAAAAATCACTAAAAAGGAATGAAAAGAAGTGAAAATCGGAAAAGTGGTGTATAAATACGTATTTTGGGGTATAATTACACACAAAAAAAAAATTCGACCAAAAATGACCACTTTATGAGTGAAAAACGGTGTGGAAAAATGGTTTTTCGCATTTTTTTCAAGATGTTCAACCACGTGGAAAATTCTGAAAAAAATATCACGTTGTACATAGGGACTAGCTACATGAAATATATTTTTTTCAGAATCGCACCTCTGAACCATCATGTGGAAAATTCGATTTGAAGTTTTCAAACACGAGTTTCAGCTAGAAGAAATCATCGAAAAAATTTTTCCAACCATCAACTAATACCCCTCAGTATAGTGTACCATCCACGCAAGTTTGAAAAAATTTGGTTGAAAACTCGCGAAAATAAAAATTCTTAATGAAAAGGCAGAAAAAATAACGTTTTGGCCCATAACTAAGGATAGGGGAGGGGTGGGGGCCAAAAATTTTTCCACAAGGTTTTCAGACCATAAGAACCACCTTCCATCGGTTAGTTTCGAATTTCAGCTCGGGGGCAGATTCGCCTATCTTAACCGCCGGCACCCTTTGTTTGAAATATGTCTAAAACTAAAATATTTTAAAAATTTTCCAAGTTGCTGGTAAAATGATGAAATTTCAATTTAATAATTTTTAAAAAGTACTCAGAATCGATAGACTTTTTAAAAAATACACCAGACTTTTTTAAAAATTAAATAAAAATTATTCAATAGATATGCAAGAAAACTTGTCAAAATATTCGAAAATTTTATTGAAATGCAAGAAATAAAAACAATAAAAAATTAATGAAATTGCACAAAATAGAGCTGAAATTGCTTAAATATCGTAAAAATTGTTATATTTTGAAAAAAATGATGGAATTTCCAAAAAGTTGGTAAAAAGTTTCCAAAAACTCGACAAAATACCGATGAAATTGCATCAAACGCTTATCTCAAAAGCTATGGACGGCAAAATGAAAAATATAAGATAATCATAAACTTTTAACGAAAATCGAGTAAAAATAACGAAAAAATGAATGCAATTTTATCGAAAGTTGAAAATATTGATATAATTGTGAACGTTAAAAAAACAATGTAAAGAATTGTTCTATTATTACAAAAATTGATTTAAAATTGTCTGGAAAATGTATTATTTTAATGTTTCTACTCTCCTAATAAATCAGTGAAAATTCAATGAAGGAGTAGCCAAAATCAGGTTACTAAAGAATCAGTGAAAAGCTACTGATTCAATTGGCGATTTTTCATTTTTGAATCAGTAATTTTAACTGAAATGAATCAATAAATATGGAAAAAAAATACCGATTCAAAATTGAAAATTCACCAACTGAATCAGTAAATTTTCATTGATTTCTGCATTGACCCAATTCTGGCTATTTCATCAGTGAATTTTCACTGATTCAATTTAAGAGAGGAATAATTTCATTTCTTCAATATTCTGAGTATTTTTGATGCCATTTCTAAATTTTTCAAGATATTTTGTATGTATAACTTTTTCGAAATTTGTGAATTTCTTCCATCGTTTGTACGATTTTTATAACAATTTCAACGATAAGTAGGTACCTACTATTGTCACGGAGGGAATGCCCACGTCTGCCTGGTGGTAACACTGGGCTGACTGCCGTAAGGTTAGCAAGGATGGTAGGCTAGTCCTACCATCTCGTTGAGTAGTTTATCTGCTCCCATGGCGATAACTACGTTTACAAGTTTATTGAGATAAGAATGTGAGCTTTTGTTAATACTTAAGTGTAATACATGTGAAGTGATCGATCGCGTGTGTTGTTTCTTTGAATGTACTTGAGTAAAAGAGTCGTAAGGTGAGCCCTCCACCACAAGTGAGGTGAAATAGTCTTCGAGCATCGGGTAAGGTCGTAATGATACTTCTATCACACCTTTAAGGAGGTAGAAGTATCTTACCCTCCGACACTATATCAAATTTTATGGTATTTTGAATACTTTTCACAAGTTTTTTTCATGATTAGATTTTTAGGGTCTTTAAAACAATATTAATAATATTTCAATAAAATTTTATATTGTGAACAATTTTTTCAAAATTTATATACTTTTTATATTATTCAACTCCCATTTAGAATTTGTATGCAAATTTTAAAAAAAAATCAAGAACTAAACGATTAAAATTCAATTGAAATTGAAATGGAAGCAACGCAGTGAAGATTTTTTTTAATGCTATGCAGTAAACAGCTAGATTTTTCCCTAAAAAAAAATTAGAGAACAAGTGACTGAAAAAATATTGGTATGGGAAATACAATAGGGATGATCGTATTGTTTTTTTTCGAAAGTTACAAAGTGAGGGGGTTGCCAGGAAGTTCTAACTGATCTCAAACCAAGTGGTGAAAATTTCACCCCCTCTCAATCTACTTTCTACATTAACTCCTCCTCACCAGACCTTAAAATCTGACCATAACTTTATTCAAAAAATTGAAAAAATTTTAAAAGTTCAAAAATTGAACTTTTTATGAAAAATGGTTTCAGCGTGGATGTGTTTACTCACAAACAATATTATCACCCAGTTTTCATTCTGACCCTATATTTCAAGGGTCCTTAAAAAATTATCACTTTTTCCACGTTTTTTCAAATACTTATGGTACTCAATAAAAATTTGAAAAAATTCTCTTGAAATTATGTTTGAATGCATATTTTTAACCAATAAAAATCAGCAGCGACGATTTCAATTTGAAAATTTTGACACAAAAATGCCACGAAATTTCTTGCGAAAATTGTCTCGAACAGATGTTTTTTTCCAAAATTACCTTTTGGTACTCATTTTGCCTTGGTACGTTCGAAAAAAACACGGTTTTCATGTTATTTAAATAAAAAGTTGAGAAAAATAATTTCAATAAATATTTTGAACTTTTTTTTGAAGTGATCTTGACATAAAAATATACTTTTTTCAGAAAAACGTGGCGGTAATATACCATATTTTTCGTAATTTTTGAAATAAAGCACGATTCGATTTTCATTAATTTGAAAAAAATTGGGTTGACGGGGCAGTAGAAAATCGCGGTCGATGATTTTTTTGGCAAAAATTTACGTTTTAAGATCAGTTTAGAAAATATTCTCGAAAATAAGTTTTTCCCCCGATATCTTAACTAGGTGCCAAACATTTTTTAGGACCAGAAAAACAATAATTTTCCAAATAAGTAAGTACATACCTATGCAAAATGAGTGTGAATGATTTTTTGGGCACTTCGGTATGTATCACCTAAAATTATTTTTAGTGAATTTCTTTTTAAAAATTTTTGTTACATTATTTTCAAAAACTGTATTTGTAGGTCAGATTTTGAAAACAGTGAGGGAAGGAGTACAATTTCAACCAAATGATTTTGAGCTTTATTTATGTACAAATTTTGTGCTACTTTCAATCCGATTTTCAAAGAAAAATAGCTTAATCAATCACTTGTTTCACTCAAAGTTTATTTTTCAAAAATTAGTTATCTCAACATTGTTCGAATTGGGAAAGGAGGAAACTTATAATTTTTTTCTTCCATAATGATCTCCAACAAATCATAATTTTTTGGACACTTCTTCTCATGGTAAGACACTACTTTCACATCACTGCAATGAATCTTACTATAAAATTCACTTTAATTACACGAACCAAGCAACCACTCTTCGAACTTTTTCTCCCTCCTCATCACTCATTTCACACAAATCAGCAATCAAGTACATAATTCCGAAAGCTCGACTTCTCCACACGTCCCTCAGCTCCAATCCACCTTCCACAAACACAACGATATACAAACTCGCTACAACCATAGTAAAACGCCTCCCCATCAATTATGCATCCACAGCTCGCATACCCAGCGCCGAATTATTTCCAATAAACCACACGTACCTACTATACTAGGACCTCTGCTTTAAGTTGGGCCGTGTACACACGCTACGCAAACAAATCGCGTGCTGGTAATTCGTCATTATGGCGCATTAGCTACCATATAATTATTCTTCGTAATATGTACACCGAGCCGACTCACTATACAGTGACATAACAACTATGTAGCTGTCCTTTCGTTTCAAAAAAAACATCACATCGTCACGTTATCCCACAATCCTCGTATGAAAATTCTACTTGGCGAACAATTTTTCTTTTTCACCAGGAAGTATACAAAAATCAAAGAAACTTGTAGTCATGTATCAGGGTGAAGAGAAAACAAACATGTAATAGATTTTGACGAAAATTGATGATCAAATCTCTCATTCAAAAATCTCAAAATCGAGCCAAAAATGCCCAAATTTTTTTTTAGCCACGTAGGATACCTAATTTTTTGACGAAATCGTTCAAAAAATGTTATAGCAGTGCTGCCAATTGCGTTTTGATATAGGTACGCAATTTTCATTAAATTGTGACTTGAAAAAAGTTAATTCATTTTTTTGAAAATTTTTTGTAACAGTGTTGCCAACTGAATTTTTTTTAAAATTACGCAAATCAAAATGCAGTTGGCAGCACTGCAACGAGATTTATTTAAATCACAAAAAAATTGTCTCAGGTGACCAAAAAATTTTTTAGTTTGATTTTGAAAATTTTGAGTGAACGATTTGAATTTGGCAAAAATAAAAAATTCCTCAAAATCGTGATCTGCATGTCTAAACGACAGGAAATTAAATCAGAACGGACGTAAGAAAAACACGACTAAAATAATTATTTATTCCACGGTAAAAAAAAAATACATTCAACGACAAATAAAAAATCGCACGTCAGCATAATTATTTCTCACGACAACCAGTTCAGAGACATTCAAGACCCAAGAATATTTCGGAACGACAATGGGGAAGGGAGGAGGGGTCTTAAGTTTCATACAATTGTGATTTTTTGCCAAATTACTCAACTTCGAAGGCTATAACTCGAGATTGGTTGAACTCGGGGAAAAAATGTTTGCGGGGTTTGAAAGAAAATTGACAGGAGATTCAAAAACGATAATCACATTTTGAAAATTTCAAAGTTGAACTTTGACGATGAAAGCTCAACTTTCATAATGAGTACAAAGAACGAAAGTTACCATTTAAAAATTTGAAAAAATTACAGTAAGTAAGTAGTTCTTTTTAGCCATTTTCCAGCAACAAATTTTCAAGATAGAATCTTCACACGGGGGGGGGGGGGGTACAGGTTTTGACCAAAATTCAAAAAAATTGAAAAAGTTGAGTAATACTTCGATTTCTACTGATTCGAAGGCGCTGAGTATGATTATGTACTAGGTTTTTTCATACGAACCCGCTGGACTTCCTTACTAGCCCCATTGATAGAGTCGAAATTCAAAAAAATGAAAAATAACGTGTGGCCTGTCGTTTGTAAGGTTTTTCAGGGTACTGAGTTCGAATTTTTTTGGATTTGAGGCTTCAGTGCTCCCCTAGCCCCTTCCCATTTCGGGTAAAAGTATATGTTAAAAAATGAAAATAACGTGGGTATATCGATACTTATTAATTTTTACCCCTACCCGTGCTGTGACCGATCCCTTCTCCCAAAATTGTATTTCTTCATTCATTAAAATTCGAACTTATCCCCCTGTTGCAGAGATGCAACGATTATAATCGATGCTAAATCGATTGTGTTTTCAAAAAATAATCGGAAATAATCGATTAATAATCGATTAATCGGTCCCAAATATTTGAGTATTCTTCATTGGCCAGAGATACGTGACGTCAGAAACTTAAATTGTTTTGATTAGAAAAAAAATTACGTCACATATAATTTGACCAATCAGAAAAATGGGAAATTTTTGTTTACTTATCTTCGATTAATCGAAGAATAATCGATGCTCGTCCGATTATTTTAATCGGGGTATGAGCATCGATTATAAGCGATTAAAATCGTAATCGTTGCACCTCTGCCCTGTTGTCATTCAAAATAATTTAAAGGCTCTGGTTCATAAGGTCATTTGGCTTCAGGTGGAAATTTGTCAAAATTCTTCCGTCATTCGATTTGCATTGGTAAAAGGAGAGGGGGAGGGGGGCTGGGGCCCAAAATACACGATTTTCAAGCTAAAAACATTTAAAAATTCTATTTTCGCGAGTTTACAGCCGATTTTCTTCAAACTTGGCACGTAGGTAGAGGTATTAAAGGGGAGTGCTCTGAAATTTTTCCAAATTTTTGCAACCACTTTAATTACCTTAAATTTGACTTTGAAAATTTCAAATCGTCTTGGGGAGCGCAGTTTTGGTGCTGTCTCAAAATTTTTTTCAAATTCAAATTTCTTTATGTATTTCACACTCATTAAAATCATTGTTTCACTCAAAAAAATTAAAAATAAATTTTATTAAACGTAATAATAAAAAGGCACCATTCACAAAACTAGTAAAATTTATTCAAAAAATAATAATATTTATCGCAAAATTGACAAACTTTATTTTCTATGCAATAAACTTTACCAAATTTCGTGATAAATTTTATTATTTTTTTTGATAAAAATTGCTAATTTTGTGAATGGTGCCCCGTTATTATTTTTTTTGGATAAACTTTATTTTTTTTTTGATAAAATTTATTTTTTTAAAATAAAATTTATAATTTTTTGCAACACTTTCTATTCATTTTTCATTCTCCATTTTTCTCAGTGTTTTCATCAATTTTTCATTTTTTATAGTTTCCTGCTAAAAATATTATTATTTACTCGTCTTCGCCGTGTTCCATTTCAAACTTTATTCATTAATTATTTGTGTCGCGAAAAGTGTCAAATTTTGAAGAAAAAAGAGATGAAATTGTTATCTAAAAAAATTCTCAGGAGTGTGGAATACGTAAAGAAATTTGAATTTGAAAAAAAATTCGAGTCAGCACCAAAACTGTGCTCCCCAGGGCGATTTAAAACTTTCAAAGTCAAATTTAAGGTCATTAAAGTGGTCGAAAAAATCTGAAAATTTTTTAGAGCACTCTCCTCTAATACCTCTACCTACGTGCCAAGTTTGAAAAAAATCGGTTGAAAACTCGCGGAGATAGAATTTTTAAAAGTTTTCAACTTGAAAATCGCGTATCCAGGGGTGAGATAAAAATTTGCTCATGCGCTCTAAAATCATCTTCTACCAATGCAAATCGAATGACGTAAGAATTTTGACAAAGTTCCACCTGAGGTCAAATGACACCCCCCCCCCAATTGTACCAGAGCCTCATCGCTCAAACATTCATTCCTGTCGGGAGGGGGGGGAGTTGTCGTGATTCATAAATAAAAATGGACGTGTAGTGAAGACCTATTTTGTCGTTCAAAAGTTGTCGGTTTTAACAGATTAATCTGTCGTTAATACTGCTCTTATTATCGTTACACTTGGCTGTCGTTTAAACCTGCTTTTTTGTCGTTCGATTATATATGTATTTCCCCTTTTCAACACCCTGGTAAAGGGCAAAAAGTAGTAAGTATTTAATTTCAATATCAATAGTTGAGGGAGGTGTAGACCTTCAAATGGCATCTTCTTGAGGGTGACTGAGGTTTCCTAAAAAGTGGCATTACCCAAAAATAGCAAAAATAAATTTTTTTCTAAAATGGCCCAATTTTGAGGCTCCCTACTCTCTCATTTCGAATCAGTGAAAAATCACTGATAAACAGTCAGAATTGCAGCACAGGAAAAATCAGTGAAATTCACTGATTTTCAGTGATTTTTCACTGATTATTCAAAGAATTTCACAGATTTTTCAGTGAATTTCATAAATATCACTGAGTTACTGAGTTTTCAGTGAATTTTCACTGATTTCCAGTGATTTTCTTTCACTGATTTGTTTTCAGTGAAAAAATTTTCACTGATTTTCTCCTGTGCAGCAATTCTGACTGTTTCTCATTGATTTTCGGTAATTTTCACTGATTTATAATTTAGAGAGTAGCTCCTTCCTTCTTTGGTTTGAAGTTTCTCATAATTTTTTGGAAGGTTCCCCCACTCAACCACACTAATTTTCCTCAAAATACAATTTTTTCCTCTCCATCCTGTTAACTTCACAAAAACGTTTTACAATTAGCTAAAAGCTCCGCCAATCCGACAAAGAGTTTTGAAAACGAATACCACGATTTGGCCCAGCCAGCTATATCTGAAAAACCTGTAGTGTCGGCTTTTACGCCTTCATTACTCCCCTTCTCCACACCGAACAAACACGTTGATCCCAAAAAAGGTAATCTTTAAAACGTCGACTCGTTTGGAAATTACTAAAAATTAGGCCAATTTACGGTGCGATTAACACACTACGTTGAATTACTATAGCTTCGATGAATACAAATCGCTATACACACGTACATCATTCGTTTTCGCGTTTTCAACTCTTTTCATAATACACAGAGCAACGTTCAAAGTAGCAATACCGGTATCGTAATCAATTTGTTGTGTAGCCAACATCAACATACCATGGTGATTTTTTAGTTTTCGCTTTGTTCGACGAATTGCTACACACTTGGTAAATTACCATCGTGTGTCGGTTTGTTCTACTCGTACATCGTTGTACAGGTATAAAATCTCGTCGCGCGTAAGTTCATTTAGAAAATTTACTCCTGTTGGCGTGTGAGAACGCTTTGTTGCTCTATGTACCATATGTGTGGTGTTTTCACACGACACCGACAGCTACAGCGACTGTATCGTGTGCCCTTATACACCCATCTACGTGTTGATGATTGGGAACGATGCGACCGAGTTTCGTATATATTTTCGCCTCGAAAATTCACCCTCCTTTTTCTGTCTCCCTTTCTGGTATAGTTTACGAGTAACACTAAACAGCAGACAAATTTTCACTACAAGGATACACCACCTACGTACACGAAGGAGTTTGCATTATTAAACAAACACGCCTAATAAGTAAAAACAACTCTTTCGTGGAAGGATTTTAATGTTAAAAGGATGTCTTATGATTAGACGACAAAATATGGGTACGAGTACATGTAGCGTATTTTCCTTTCGTCTCTCGTACGCGTACGTAATCGTAATATATTTCCATATCGCGAACGCGAGAGATGACAATTTTCACAGACGTGCCTATGGTTTTCGATTTCGAAATAGGAGGGTAACTTCTTTATACGTATTTTTGGCAGGATTTTCAAATAGAAGGGTGATGAATAAGAGATATTCTCATAAATTTTCAAATTAACTATCCGATGTAGTGAGATTATCAAGGTCTGACGTCGAAGATCAAATAAAAAAAAATCTGGAAAGGAAAAAAAAGCTTTCTGAATCCATTTTTTTGACGGTTCGAGATATATACCAGTTCGAATTTAACCAATTTGGAAAATTTAAAAACAACGCACGCAATTAATCTTGAATTATTTGAAAACTAAGCACTTGAATTCTAAATTCATAAAAAATACTTTTGAAAAATTACTTTTAAAGGGAGAATGGGGGAAGGAGCGAAAATGATTCTGAAATGGACACCAATTTCAGCCGGGAAATCAAAATTAGAATTTTATTATTTCATTTGAAATACATTTAAGTTACGAATGTAAAAATTTACGTATTTTTGTGTTTTGTTCGAAATACAAAGTGGCCCATAAAAATTTGAAAAACATATCTATGTTTTCCCTAATATTTCAAAATAAATAATCCAAGCCATGAATTTGCCATTGTCTTTATGTTTTTTGTCTTCCAAACTTTTTTTTTACCATTTTAACAAATGATCATACCATGATATCGATAAGTTACAATCGATTATTTCTCACAAAATTTTGGTACATTTTCCTCCTAAAATAAATATTACCATGTTTACTTTAAGTTTAATCTTGATTTAATAACTTTTTACTGAAATGTGAAATTTTAATTTTCGAAAATATTAGGACTTATTTTTCTTCGTCGTCTAGAAGTATGCCTGTATAGATAACATCCAATGAAATTTTCTCCCGAATGAAACATTTTCTATACAGTGATATAATAACACGCGTCCCCGAATAATTTGAACAATCGAGCTAAATTTCTTTCAAGGACGGGACGTTCATTAGATGTGTTCGTTTTTCGACTTTTTTCGAAAATTTAATGAGAGGGTAGCACCAAAAGTTGTGTCTAGACTTCAAAACGACGTGGTTAAATTTTCATCCCCTGATTCCACATTTACCTTTCTCTACCAAGCCATAAAATATTTCTATGAAAAATAAAATTGAAAAAAAAGTTTTAGAGAATAGTTTTTGCACGGATGGTTAAGCCCCAAAACATCATTGGAGATGATTTTTGACCTTCGTCTCCAGGGTGGGAGAGAGGGAGAGGGGGAGGACTTAAGAGTAGCATTTTTCCCAGCGGTTTCTAAATTGAGCTCAAGAATAAGAAAAACATATTTTTTGGCAAATTTTCCTAAACATGATCGTAGGGGTTTAAAAATATTGTAATATTATTTTGGAACCCCCTGATAAAGCTCAAAAGAGCCCCCCCCCTCAGGTCTCATATGGAGAAATCAATTTATATTATGCCAATTTGACCCTTCGATGTATATTTTTTCCAATACTTCTAAAATTAACAAAACCCCAAAATTTGTTAAAATGAGGGGGGAAGGGGTTGAGGATGAAAAATTGTCATCAATGATTTTAAAACGAAAAAAAAATGTATACCACGATTACCACGCCACGGCCATTTTCAGAAAAATTGGCTCAAAAATAATTTTTCTCCATTTTGTCAGTTGAATTGAAAAATTCCGAAAAATTCTACGTTTCAATTCCTTTTGGGAATGAAAGATCATCACCAATGGTGAAATTTTTTGGGCCAAAGCATCTGTGTTGAGATTTTCTCGAAAAAAATTTAATTTCTTTTTTCAATTTGAGTATGGACAGACTTTAAGGACTGATGGAGAGAGGCGAATATATGAGATAAATTTTAATTAAATTGATCAATTTTTTGAAACAATTTTCCAACTCATTTTTTGGAGATTTTCATTTTTTTAAATCTGTAATTTTTTTCAGAAATTTGTTCATTTTTTCAGTATTTTAATGATTTTTTATACATTTTTTTCCAATTTTTGTTGATTTAACGAAGCTTTCTGGATTATTTTAGGTATAATGTACTTATTCGAAATTTTATAAATTCTCAAGTGGTTTTACTTTTTTTCAATACAATGACTCATCTTTTCCCCTTAAAATTGGAAAATTTTTCGAAAAAAGGTAAAAATAAACAATGTTGAAAAATCAACAAAAAATCAATTGAAAGATTTGAAAAAAAAATGTCACATTCATTTACAAATTTAATGGCCATTTTTCTGTCTTATTATCTTAATGCAATACATTTTCTTTCCCATTTTCAGAGATGGATCGAACATTATGGACAGGTTGTTTGACGAACTTTTTTTTTTTGAGAAAAATCACTACTTTTTCATTATTTTTTAACCAAATTTTCAGAACCTTATCAACTCGACAACCCTCTCCCCCTCCAAAATAATCAAGGAGATCAAATTTATTACAGAAAAAATTTCATTGCCAGTTTATTATCAGAAATAAAAATTTTTTTAGTAATTTTTTCAAAAATATTTCGCGGTTTCGTTTTTTTTTTCATTTTTTTACTACTTTTTCTCGAAATTTTGGCTGAATTCACTTTTCACTACTTTTATTACCCATTTTTAAAATCGCTACAGGGTAGAACTGAGGACAAAATGGTATTATACGTAACTGGGAGAATAAAAATAATTTTCGACGAGTGTGAGGCTTATGGCCCGAGCGAAGCGAGGGAAATAATTCATACGAGTCTAGATCCAATTTTCAAATTTTTTGATAAATAATTACCCACATTCTATAAGTGAAAATTTAAGTAATTTCTGCCTAAAATCTGGCAAATATTACGAAATTTTATAAAAAATTATCCAACTTTCCAAAATTTCACTCGAATAATGACCAGAGAGTTTTCAAATACCAGACAAAACATAAAATACGAACTTTTCATTTTTTTATTCTTCAATACACCGAAATAAATCAGAATCCCACGTAATGTATTTTATCACTCATGCATATCTACACGTCTTACAAAATAACTTCATAAAACAAGCATCCAGCGCGTTAGAATCCTCCAAGATTTTACACCCTGTTCAATATTCAACGCAGGTAAAATGTCTCAAACGGAATTTTTAAGCAGTCCACACGCGACTATAATATTCCAAGGTCAAAAAAGCCAAAAATACCATCATCCGTAAAAAGAAACTTGAAAACGAACAAACTCGTCTCGAGCGATAAAAAGCGTTATAAAATTCCAAAAGGTCGTGTTAATCTCGCCATATTCCACGTAAAAAAAGACCATTTACAAATTTAAGCCAATTTTCAAAAAGTACCACGACCCAGATATCATTGCAATGAAACGACAACGCGTAGAAAATTCCAATCTGCATCGCGTCTTCGTAACACACAAAACACGTATAAAATCATCGCAGCATCGATCGTCCTCGATAAACGTACGATCATCGCATCTGTCTGCGAGAAATAATCGTAGATGTTTACACACTTCGAGCATCCTCGTCGTAGCACCCTGTACACAATCAGATAAGAAAAGCGAATTCTCGACTATCGTCGATTGGTGCACTGACATGCTGCCATTAACGAAATTACCATCCGATAACCTAGAGCTTTTTTTTTTCGCCTAATTGAAACTAATCCGAGTGGAAGCCGACGACCCGTTCGCCTATCCTTGCCGAAGGGGAGGAAAAAAACTCGAACGCGCCAATACACTCGATAAAATCGAGTCGGTAAGTCGTTTTATTAATTTCGAGTTGGACGAATACGATAAAAGGTTTTTATAGTATTTTTTTGACGTACCCAATAGAAAAAAAAAACTTCGATGGAATAATTCCGAGACTGATATCAGCGCTGGTGCGATTTATTTTCATTTTTATAAATCGACCACTGTAGCGCCGGTAGCCGAAAAACTACCAAATGGGTCGATTATGGTTCGAATACCATAATTCACGATGCCAAAGCGACGAGAAAAAATTAACCGGTAAACTTTTATGAACCACGTGTTAATCAAATGGAAATATTTAATCTTTGCGCCGCGTCGGGCTCGAATATTGTGTGATGCGAATACACCATACCGAGCTGTGCAAAGTTTTCAAACAGTTTCCTCCCTTCCTCGGCTCCACTCACGATGAAGAGCGTTAATTTCGCGTAGTATATTTTAAACGTACGGCGGTTGATTTCTCTTCGCCCTCTCTGCTCGCTTTTACCAACTTTTATCCGGAAACTCGACGGTTATTCGTGGAACGCAATTTATATTTTCAATATCGTACTGTACCATGAACCAACTGCATGTGTATTTCAAGTCCACATACCATTAAATTGCATTCACCCAGAAGTTCGTGAAAAAAAACCGCGAGTTATAAATAAATTCATTGAGTAATCTTTGCAAAAAAACGTTACATTGTTCAATCGGTTTTTGATGTTGTGTGTTTTGAATTTGCTCGAAATTTTGGTCAAGACACCCCACCGCCCCTATCCAGTAAATTTGAATTTTTTCAAAATTTATTTTTCGATTTTTAGTTGAACTTATCAGAAGGAACGCTCTTAGTGGGATCGTACCAAAAAATAATGACACATGCCATTTTCAAGTACTGATCACTATCCCGAACACTTAACAAACTACATGCCCAAGAAATTTGATTTTTTTACTTTTGAAAGCTGGTGGAAAAATTTTGAGGTTAATTTTTGAACTATTACGTCTCAAAAAAAAAACCAACAATCGAGCAATATTTTATTTTCAATTTCGGTTTCAATTTTGGCCAAGATTAAACATAGAATGAAAATCATTGATCATTGTCATAACTCATATAAGTGATCATGCAAATTCCTAATTTTCAACTTCTGAAGAATTTTACAAAAGTTTCAGAATTTACTTTTTATATGCTTTCCAACGGCTCCAAAAGAATGACTCTATATAACCAGTCATCAAACATAAAACACCAAAGCTGGACATCTTTCCACCTTCACAGAGAATTGAAAAAATTAAAAATAGAAGCCCCCTCCGCGCCTTTTTTAGTAACCTAGATAAAAAATGACAGTTGAGGAGTGTCTATCAAAATTCAGAAATTGAATTTTTCTAATTTAAAAAAATTATACTTTCTATTTTCAGTGTCCTCCCCACTTGCACAAGGGTGCACTGAGAAAAATGTGTGGTAATATTGACTACAAATTGTGGAAAAACTTATCCAGTCCGAGTTTATGATGCTTTTTACCACAGTTGTGGTACTTTTTTTGCCACAACCGTGGTAAAAAGTAACACAGTTGTGATTAAAACTTAAAAAAGTACCACAGTTGTGGTGAAAATTGTCACATGGTCCGACTGTTCCAGTTCTGACACATTTTGTGGTCAATATCGCCACACTTTTTTTTCTCAGTGTGGCATCCCAACTCGAAGAAGAATTTTGAGCCGAAAAAAAATCGAAAGTTCGTCATAAACGAACCCTACACTTATCCAAAATTTCAGGTGTTGAAGTTTATTTCCTGAATTTTGGAAAATTTCCAAAATTTTAAAATTGCCTCATTGCCCTGTAAAATATAAAAATTTGATCTTATCGAAGAAAAATTCTGAAATTGTACTTTATTTTCGATCTCCAGAATCGATTGAAAGTGGTTTCAGGACGTTTTGGAGCCACCAATTTTTTTTGGAATTTTATAGTACCTACTGGAGAAAAGCCCGTAAAAATGGCCCATATGAACTTCAGCACCTATAATATCGGATTACCCATTTTGATGATCTATTTGATCGATTAAAGCACAATTTTCCATAATTTGTAACTTCCAGTTTAAGTAAATCCATAATTTTTGGCAGAAAATTTTCCTGGAAAAAATTTAAAAATACGTTGACAGTGTATGCATTGATGTAAAAAGCTGAAAATTGGTAGATACCCATTTTCGATTAAATACGAATGACCATTTCTATGGATTTTTCTCCAATGTAAGAAATTTTCAAAATTTTCTGGGGCTCCAAAATGTCTTGAAACTACGTACTTCCAATCGCTTTGGGAGGTCGAAAATAGGGCATATACCAAATTTTAACTTTTTTCGTTGATAAGATCAATTTTTCACACTTTGCAGGGCAATGAAGTAATTTTTAAATTTTAAAAATTCGATAAATGAACCTTAATACCTGAAATTTAGGATATGGAGTTCTTCTAGGATATGCTTTCGACGTATGTTTGTTTCGACTCAAAATTTTCCTCCGAGTTAGGTGTCTTCCTTGACAGAAAAATCAAATAAATTATGTTGCCATCTTTAGATGATTTTTCTCAATTTTTTCAAATTTTATTGGTTATTTTTTCAAGTTTTCCCATATTTATTGGGAATTAGTGCCGGATGACAGTGCCCAGGGGACTAGAGGAGAGGCAATTTTTCTTGCTTCAGATCGTTTTTAAACTGGAAAGAAAAAGTATGGATTTTGAAATATTCCCCAAGGATTCCCTGTTTCCAAACATTTCACATTTTCAAATAACCACAAAGAAAAAAATTGAGCAAAGGAATTGATTAATGTTTTCATAAGAAATTTTGAAAAATCAAATTTGTTTAGCACACAACTACACTAGTTCTGTATTCACCATCAAAGAGAAGGCAAAAATTTATAAAGTAATGATTTTTAGGCATAAAATGATTTTTTTTTCAACGTTCACTTTTTTTTGAGATGAAAATATTGCGCTAGTTCAATTCTTTTTTTCTTGAAAATTTTATTTCAAATTTTTTCTTTTGGAAATTAAGACAGCAATTAAAGTACTTATTACTTTTTTTTACACCGGTACTCAGGTTTACAAGAATTTTCTATTTTCTCTCATAATTTTCGTTCTTACAATTTCTCGATTTTTCGAAAATGTTTGGACAAAATTCATTACTTTTTTCTAATTGTCTTAATCTACTTTGAAAATCTCGAAATTTTTTCAATTTTCTCGACCTGGCAAAAATATTGGGAGATTTTCCAAGTTGCGAGATGAAAAAATGGATAAATTAAATTTATGAAAAAAAAATGTCGAGCAAAAATAATATGAGGATCAAAATCAAAAACTTATTGAAATCAACCCAAACTAAAATGTAGTCATCCAGAAAGCCAAAGGGAATCCTCATTGCTAAATTCTTCACTCATTAAAAACTTCCAATAAAAGAGAAAAAAATCCAAAACTGCAACCAACTTTTACACCACATCCAGACAATCGGAAATAATTACTATTTTCCACATCTACAGATCTTTTTCCCCGATTCCCCAAATTACACCTAATTTATTATTGAAATCTCACGAATAAGATTCGAATCCCGAACGGACATTTGTACCGAATAACTTCGCACGAACGCATACAACTCGTGCCGTGCCAGTTTGTTCGCGAGGGTTACCTTTTTTCTCTCCCCTTTTTTGATGGATATTCGAGTTTCTAAATTTGTTCACTGACCTTTGCAAGAAGAATGGCTGATATATGCGAAAGCTTTATAAATTATTTGACGTATTTAGTACCATTCGCATGTACCCCATTCGAACGTCGATATTTTCACAGTTGAAATATTTATCAAGGAATATTCTATTCTCGTTGTGTTTGCTCCAATATAAGGCTGCTGTGTGGGGAAAATACTGAACCTTTAAATTCAACCCCAGTTTGAAATAAATTATGTATTTTTTTTCGTTCAATAATCAATTTTGTATTGTCCTTTATCATTTTTGAATTATGCCAAAGATGTAAACGAAAAAAACGTAGGAAAAATTCGCAAAAATGACCTAATCTGAAGTTGAAACTTATCATTTTGAATAATACACGAGTAAATTTCCATTTTAATCTACCCACACTAAAACATGTTCAAAAATTTTTGCACGTATTAATGTAGGCACAAGCATTCGTATGCTGTATTTCCATTCTTTTTTCCATTTCCCTATTATATTGATTCGAACTCAGGTACCATAATTTTCGCATGGAAAGTTTTTTTTTTTTCGCAAACGTTATGCAAACATCGAGTGAGACAGACATTCGTCGTATTCGTCGTGGATTTACGGACAGTTGACAGATGATGACAATGAGAAATATAGGGCCTAAAAAAACACCCCCGAACGTAGATAAATAGAGAAGATCTTTTTGTTGACGGTGCCATGGCGAAAAAAAAATATGACGCCAGTGAAAGGTGCGAACTCGGATGATATCAATCGTACTGTCAGCGAGAAAAAAAGGATAACAATTTCAATGTATAGTTTTTCCTTTTTTTTCTGTTTCTGTCCCCATTGAAAAACGAATCGTTACAATAAGCACAGGTAAATTTTGAAAAATATCGTGAAGAAATTCACATAAAAAATAATAAAAATGTAACAATAATGATTGAAAATTCCAAATAGGTACATTCAAAAATTGGTATTTCATATTTTCAAGTGATGCTATGAAGAAACGTCAGAAATAAAAAAGTAGGAATAAGAAAATAAGATAATTTATATGAAATACCGTGAAACCTGTTCAAGAAGGTGCGTTTAGTGCGTATAACGCTATAAAAATTTCTAAAAATTCCACGACAGTTATTTCACTAGAAAATTGCACAAATCATGAAAATCTATTGATATGAATAATTGTAGAAAAAAATTTTAAAAAGAGTAAAACTGGTTTAAAACCATGAAAATTGTTTAAATTACCCATTAAAATTTCACAAAAATCAATAAAAATGTTACAAAATCAATAGAAACTCCATACAAATTATTGAAAATCTTACAAAAAATACTGAAAATTTAAAAAAAATAATTAAAAAATTTTCAAAAAGTTGGTAAAAGTTTTTGAAATACCTTTAACAAAAAGATCAAACGTTTTGAAATTATTCTGAAAAAAAATGTAAAAACGGTTACGAAAAATCATGAAATCCGGCGAAAAATGTTGCACTTACTGATCAGAATTTCAAAAAATTCGTCCAACAAGTGCCAAAAAATTATTGAAAAATTATAAAAATTGACAAAAATATGATAAAACAGCAAAAAATCCCACAAAACGAATTAAAAATGAAATATTGCAAGAATTGGTTAAAAATCTACGTAACTCTTCGAAAAAAAGGTTAAAATTTGAGTAAGGATGGTTTAAAATCTTTAAAATTGTTAAAGTATGATACAAATTCATGAAAATTTTACAAAAATTGTTTAAAATTTAGAAAAACAGGCTAAAATTGGCATAAAAATCATTCAAAATGCCTCACAAACTGTAGGAGATGGCTAAAAAATATTTGTTCAGAAATCTCAAAAAATATCATTGAAACAATAAAATTTCCACAAAAATTTAAGAACTTAATTTCAAAGGTTTTTGTGAATTTTTGATCAAGTTTTAAAACATATTCAACAGTTTTACTTGATAAAATTTCATCCGATTTCAAGATCGTTTCATTTTGTTTTTTTCATAAATTTTTTAAAGAGTTTCACCACTCTTCTACTTTGAATCAGTCAAAAACTGAAGATTGACTGATTTAAATCCTCAAAATTGAGTCACTGGATTGGTAGTGAAATTCCACTGATTCCACTGTTAATCTGTGAAATTTGACTGCCAATCATTAAAAAATTACTGATTCAAAAATGAAAATTCACTAATTGAATCAGTAAATTTTTCACTGATTTCATAAATGACTCAATTCTGCTTTTTTTAATCAGTCAATTTGACTGATTCAGATTAAGAGAGTGCACTTTTAACATACTCCGATATTTTTTACAACTACATATTTGAAAATTTTTTAGAGAAATTTTACTTGAATTTCAGAGGAATTTGATTATATGTATTTTGCTGTTGGTAAAATTAATTTCGAAGCTTTCAAAAAAAATTGATGAAAAAATTCAAAATATTTTAGAATAATATTTTATATAATTTCTGTAGTTTTTTTTTTTTAAATTCGTAACTTTTCAGGAACTTTTATAACATTTTACTACATTTTCAACAATTTTCATCACACTTCAATCGTTCGACAGTAATTCGAATCCGAACAATTTTTCTAATTTTGGAGAAACCTAATAAAATTTTCAACGATTTTTATTATTCAAAATGTCTTGAAAATCTATAAAATCTCGCCATAGGTACTAATTTTTTCGAGATAATCCAAAAATTTAATTTTTACACGATTTCGTCAAATTAAGCTCGAACTCCAGAATGTACGTAAAAAATTGATGGTAAAATTTGTTCATCTCCAATTTCAAAATCAGGAGCAAAAAAATTTCATAGCATCAAAAAAAAATGGAGAAAATTGATTTAAAGAAAATTTTTACCTAACTAGCCTTAAAATATGCATCCTATCCTTGAATCCAAAAACAAACAGAAATCAATAAATGTGTTTTTTTCACTTTCAAACCGCTCCCTATCTCTTCCCTTCCTTCATTCTATTCGAGTTGAAATTGAAATTGCCATTATTGATCCATTTCTGATCATTTTTCAATTCTGAGAGCAGTTTCTATTGATTTGTTCTCTGATTTAAGCTCAGGGACGCAAGGGCAGCCAGAAGAGATAATTCCACTTCTTCCCTCCCACCAAAATGGTAGATTCCATTTTTTGAATTTTTTTAGTAGGTAGGTAAATCGGAAAATTTTCGGAAGTTGCGATCTTTTTCGAAAAGTTTTAGTTTTTTAGTCTGGAAAAAATCACGAAATTTGTTTGTAGATGGCAAATGTGAGTTTTGATTCCAAACCATGATTTCAACTGCGATTTTCTGCCCGAAGAGAGCGATTTAGGAAAAAAGTAAAAATACCAGGTTGTAGAGCGTATAAAACTTCTTTAGAATCCGTCAAAAAAACGAAAAAAAAATTGTGTCAAAAGTGAGTTTTGATTCTCAGCTCCTCATTTCCAGACTGAGAGAAGAAAATGCGAGGAAAAGACATCAGTCAACTAGACGTAGTATTAAAATGAAAATATCTTACAATTAAAATATCGACGCGTTGACATTAAGTTACTATTTAGGTATTTAAGTACCGAATAGGTTTAAAAAAAAATGAAAACATGGAAAACCAGAAGTACGGTACCGAGGAAACTTTTTAAAAAGTCCACACCGCCCAAGTTTTAATTTCGCTGCCTTTTTTTTCGGTTAAATACTAGAAAGAGAGGACGAGCAAACGAGGGGACATTTACGAAGAGTACCGTTTTGGAAACTTTTTCACCGATGGGGAGCAGGGGAGGGGATAAAGTTTACACTGTGTGTGCATACCGTTCAAACTTACAGCAGGCAGAGTGAGCGAGAAACGCATAAAAAGAAAGAGAATACATCGTGTGGCAGATGTGATTTGAAAAGCTCTTACACAAAATGGATAGCTGCCTCTCTCCCTGCCTGGGCCCGGCTACAAAGCTACATTCGTATTTCAATGAAAGATTTTAGTTCATTTGCATCTAATTTGGAATGTAATTTTTAAAATCGCTCGTCGCAGTTATATTTAAATTTAACCCGTCGCGCCCCCCGAGTCCGGCCCGTATTACCGGAGGCGGCCATCCGTGCAACTAAATGAAAAAAAATCCTCCGACGAAAAACGCAGCTTCAAAGTGTCGGCCTTTGCGGACGCGACTCCACTAAAAGCGAATTTTTTACCATAGATGTATTCGTAATTCGTATATATCTACGACTACATACAACAAGACCGTTTAGAAACATCCCCCCCTTCTACCGTTCTTTTTCGGCGTTTCGTTTAATTTTTTTTAATTTAATTCCACTCTCGTGTGTTTCGCATCCGTCGAAAGAAACGTAATTCGACATCGTAACGAATTAATTTTTTCCAAGAAAAAAGAACCTGGGTTTCCTTATTCGGCGTTGAAAACCGAATTTCAATAAAAAATTACTCGCAACGTTGACTTTGATTAAAAACCAACATGAGAAGAAAGTGTTTGCCGATTTTATAGCTGTTCGGGGTACCCGACGAAGGAACGGCGGAGATCAGGCGGTAATTGTTTCCTTGGTTGGATGGTTATCGCGTCGAATGGCCGGAGAGGCTGGCACAGGACGCTGAATCCAGCGAAATATTAGTTAAAAATTCAAAATCTCGTCTCGGTTCGGTATAAAAATGAGATTTTAAGGCCTTCGGCGTTTTGGCCGGACGTGGACGTCCTTTTTCGAGTATTTTTTCATTCCACCATCCGAAGAAATAGTCGAGCCCTTTTTTTTTCATTCGGCTACAATAAAGATCAACGGTACGCTTTGAGATGATCAAACTGATAAGACGAATACCCCACGTACGTGCGACGAGCGCCGTCGTTTAATTATTTAGCTCGTCGTGCGGTTCGTAATGGTTTTTTCCATCGTCGTCGCCCCTTCGCTCGAATCTGGGGACCAACGATACACGTAATCTTTTCAAAACGTACTCTCCGAAGATTTAGAAATATCTCATCGTCGTAATCTCTCTTCCATATCCAGCGATTCAACGCTAATTACCGTCTATCTGCTTGTAAAGGACTCAATTTGAGTTCGCAGTGCTCAAGAAAAGAGAAATTCCACGTACACAGATTGTCAACTCTCAAGGTGGACGTCCATGTTTCTCGCAGCATCCAGAGGGGGAACATAACGATCGTTAGTGGTGGCGCGGTGGCGAGTATTTCTCAAAGCATAAATACAGTCGACGCTTGTATGTTTGAAAAAGTTGTTAAAAAGTTTCCCAGCGCGAAAAGTTTTTCAAATTTATTTCTCGTAACGAGAGTATCCGCCACACGTCACCACATCATACTCGCCCCGGTACCACGACGCCTTTCTATTTTTCTCCGCACTTTGTAGATGTAATTAGCGACTGCGGTTGTCTCGTGTAGTAGATGGCATTCGTTCAGTCACCAACAAGAACCATCGATACGACAATGTCGAACGAAATAAGTTGTCTGCCAGAGATGAGATTATACGTACGTATAGGTACGTTTTTCTAGTAGTCGTCGTATCTTCCCTTTTCTTCCCTGCTTCCTCAACGTCTTCTACAACATTCTTCTATTTCTTTTTCAGTTTCACAATATCCATCGCGCGTTTAAGGTTATAGTACTTATTGCATTTTATTCTCGGACCATTGCAACTGTGTGTGATGTCTGCTCGAAAAGTGTGTATGGGTGTAGGCGACGTATTGACGTGACGTTTTTCCCATTCTGTATACGTTCTGTGTAGTTATTTTTTTTTTACTCTGGGTATAAGAGTTGAATTTATCAAGGCGTGTAAATAGAGTGGATATAGAGTACGACGAGATGAAAGTTGGCGAGCGTGTGGCAGAAACAGGGGTTCCAAAAGAGTACGACTTTGGAATTCGAATCAGGAGTCAACAAAAAGTATAAGAAATGAGAAATTGAGTAATTTTTTTTGATTTTGGCTATTCGAAAATGTAATTTCTATATAGATGATTTTAGTCATTTAAGGCCAATTTTTTCATTCCATAGGCGTACCCGAGGAGGATTTTCAGGGGATTCTAGCCTCTTCCTTCAGCTCATCAAGGTGATTTTTCATCATAAAAATGTCTAAAGAAAATCAAGGTCACACCCTGGGGGGCTCAGGGGGATCGAGCCCCCCCCCTTTAAGCTTGGCAAGGAGATTTTTTTATCATAAAAATGTCAAAGAAGAGTATGATTTAAAAAAAAATTTCACACACGTTTCGCTCGGGCAGTATTTTAGTACGTAACTATTTCTTAAATAAACATACCACTCTTTAAATTTGAATCAGTTGAATTTGCAAAAATTCTGTCTTTTTTAATCAGTAAAATAATTTTCATTGAAAATTAGTGATTTTTCACTGATTTTTCACTGATTTTTCGGTCAAAAATGACTAATTTCTTAGCCAATGTTCAATTTATCAAAAAAAACTAGTAATTTTGACTAGAAAAATCATTAAATGTCGCCATTTTTCAATTTTTCTTCGCTCAAATCTGTAGGTACATACATATTATTTGCCTACTGAAAATATCCCAACTACTCCAGCCCCACTGAAATAACAGGTTATTCATTTTTTCATAGATTTTTGACCCCCCCCCCCATTTTTTCTCAAAATCTGAGCCCCCTTTACACAATTTCTGGGTGCTCCTATGAAAGGAAGCACCTTTTTTTTGCTTTTCAAACATAAATTCCACTCTCGTTTCGTTCGGAGAGTATTTTCATTCATCTACCTGTATCAGGGTGTTTCTCATGACACGGTGAATTTTTTTTTAAATTTTAGAAGTCTGATCCCCTGGAGTGGTTCATCTTAGCACTAAAAAAAACTTCCAAAATTTTAGCCCTTCATATCAATAGGGACTATGTGCTGGATCCTCCTTTTTCTTACAGGGAGCTATACCCGAGGTCGGACACGCCGAATGAAATTTTTTTCACAGCCTTGTAGAGCATCGCCAAAAACTTCCGTCTTCCACAGCCAAAATTTCAGCCTCTAAAGTTGATATTTGAATTTCGAAAAATCGCCTAATACCTACACCGAAAAATTACAAAAATCTGAAATATGTAACTCGCGTTCTAATGGCGTTTAGGAAATGGATTTTATACCAGCAAGGTCATCGGGGGGGGGGGGGGAGGAGTTCACTCGAATTGAGTAAAATATACTATTTGAGACCTTATTGGAAAAATTCCTCGGGTATAAAGTTCATCTCTAAAAATCAGAATTGATTCATAATTATTAAGATTTTAAAAGAATATTTGAAAATTTTGCATTATTCCCCTCTCCACTTCCAATTTTTTGAGGGAAAAAACTCCTTCCTGGGGGGTAAGACTTCCAAATATCGAAAATTCAATTCAAGACACACCGTAATTACTCTCTAAATTTATACCAGTCTTTGAAGAAATGCTGCTTTTTTGAATCAGTATCAGTTCAGTCAATTCCCAGTTTGTCAGAAAGAAGTAATTTTGACGAAAAGAACCAAGGAAACATCGCTGATTTTTGGTTAAATTTATTTTACTCGTTCAAAAAGACAGAATTTCACCAACTGACTCATTTAGAACTAGAAAATACGAGTATACTGACTGTATTCCAAAAATTCCGGTATTTTTCAATATTTTTTTTTTTTGCTCAAATCTGTAGGTACATGCATCGTTGTTCATCTACAGAAAATACCCCAATTACTTACTCAGCCAATAAAATTGCAGATTAGGTACCCAACTTTTTCATCAAATTTTGTCTCCCTCCTCCATTTTGTCTAGAATTTTCAGCCTTACATCATTTCTGAGTGCGTTTATGTTTCTTTCGTTCATTTTGGGAAAAATTGTTCACGATCGATCCTCTCATCTGATCTATTCGTTCATGGACGAAGACTCATATTTGATCTGGAGTCATTCCATTTCTTCAACTAGAATCCTCAGTTTTTACTCAAAATTTTTTTATGGGGCAACTAATGCAAAGCAATTATGTGGGATGGTAAGTCTAGATAAGGTCGTACCAAAAAAAAGTCCAAGTCGAACTAGGAAAATCATAAAATATGACGGGGGGGAGAGGTTGGAAGTTAGGGAGTCATAAACGATCGAAACCAACAAATGATTTGATTTTCAAACTAACGAAGGAGATATCTCAATTCAAAGTAAAAATTTTGAGCTGAAACAAATATAAATTGAAAGTACATCATAAAAGAAGTTAATTTCTCGAATTTTTGAAATTTCAAAATAACCCCATCGTCCTGCAAAATATTAAAATTTCATCTAATCAATAAAAAAAACTGAAATTTGGCATATATGTACCAATTTTTTGACCTCCCAACTAAATTGGAAGCGGTTTCCAGATGTTTTGGAGCCTCCAGAAAATTTTGGAATTTTCTAGCACTGGAGAGAAGCTCATAAAAGTGGTCCATATGAACTTCAGCATTGGTGACCAATTTAATTCATCAAAATACAATTTTGCCAAAACCGTAACTTCGAGTTCAAATCCATATTTTTTGGTAGAAAATTTTCCTGGGAAAATTTTAAAATACGCCGACTTACGAACCAAGGTAAAAAGCTTAAAGTAGTTGGATACCTTATTTTCGACCTCCTAAATCGATTTAAAGCAGTTTCATGGAGTTTCGGAGCTTTCAGAGTTCAGAATTCAAAGCAACCAGAAAAAAATCGTACCATTTCAAAACTGTATTCAATCACGCTGTTAAACATAAGTACCTTGAAACCACTTCCAATCGATTCGGAAGGTCAAAAATAAGATGTATACCAAATTCAAATCTTTCTCGTTGATTGAATCAAGTATTGATATTTTGCAGGCGGATAAGGTACTTAATTTTGAAATTTCCATAATTCACCAAAGTTCGAGAAATGAATTTTAGCCTCTGAAATTTTGGATAAGGGGTTCTTATGATGTACTTACTTTCGATTTATTTTTGTTTTGGCTAAAAAAAAATCAATTTTTCTCACTTTTTTAGGTCGTGTTTGAGTTTTTGTGAATTTAACAAAAAAAAACATGTTTGAAAAGCAAAAAATGCATTTCTTTTTGACATTTTTATGATAAAAAATTTCATTGCCGATCAAAGTCAATAATCTCAATTCTCGAGATTAATTCATTAATTTCGAAAGGGGGGGGGGTCAAACTCCCTGAGCCCCTGCGCGCAATTATGCCAGTCTTGAAAGTCCAAGTCACCTGAATTTCTATCAGATACACAAATACGATAAATCGTTCAAAAATAACACACAAACTACTAATATCAATTCAACGCAAACACGTGTACGAAAACTCAAAATCTTTCGTCTTACACAGATTCCAAGTCGATTTCATACACCACCCGTCTACACAGAAGAAACGATACGAAAAAGATAACGTTCCGGAATGGCAGAGAGGGGCACAATCCAACTAGATATAATTTACTTTCGGTCGTATTATCTAAAGCCTCGACAATCATTCAAAGTCAAAACTTGAAACCGTACAACAAAAAGTAAAGAGGGAATACAGATGGCCGGAGCAGAACAGAAGGAGCACGACGGTATTAAATCCAGAGAGAAAGAGAGAGGTAAACCAAAGGCGGCAGATTAATCCGGATATAAAATTATCCGCCAGCGTCACGGTAAAAGAAGAGAAAACGATAAAGCACGCAATTAGCTATGGAAATAGTACACCTTCCTACGCCTACACGATTCTCCCAAGCTCATCGTGGCGGCATTTAAACCGCAAAACGTGCGATTTTAAGTCATTAAGTTGCGAAAAAGCTCGCGTGTGTGGATTTATCCGTCTTCCTCTCGATTCTCTTTCGAGCAGCACGAGCAAAAGTGAAAATTTAATCGTTTCTCGTTACCGCAATTTAACGTGAAATCACTTTTAATACTTGGTATCTTCGAAACGAACTCGAAACAGGGTAAGTGTTGACACGTAGCCTAATATCAGGGCAAAATTCTTCGAGTGTATGAGATTTTTTCACGCTTCCGAAAACGGCAGCCTTGTCTCCGCAATTAAGTAATTGTCGCAATTAGAGAGAAACGCCATGTCGAGAGATGCAGAATTAGCTACGAATTATCATCGTCGAATTCGTTGCATAATTCATCGCCTAAGACGACACGTGACAGAAGCTGTAACAACAGCCAGAGTCTTGGTGACAAACAACAAAGACAGTTATCTCAATTAAAATTTTCCAAAAAAAAGTGACTAGTGACTTTTGGAAGTGGAAAAGTTACCATTTTTCTTGAATTTTGATGTTTCATGAATCAAAAAAATCTCAATCAAGCTATTTCTCAATTTTGACCAATTTTTCAGCGCTTTTAGCCAAAAAAATTTGACCATTTGGTTTGAGATTTGTCAGAAGAATTTGGTTGTCAAATTGGTCTAATTTTTGATATCCCAATCCAACAGAGATTAAATGGGGCCAATATTCAATTAGAAAACTTAAGCTAACCGAGATTGAGATTGATCCAATTCAGACCACTTTTCTTGAATTTCGAAGTTTTTCAGACCTTTTACGATATGATCTACATGAAACACCGCGGAGGGGGGTAATTTTTGGATGAAGTACAATGAAGACCTGCTTTCCAAAGTGGCCTAAGTCAATTTTTGAAAAAAATTACTTAGTCAATTTTGAAGGGTCATAGCTCTTAAAGATCAAATTTTTGGAGATCGAGACTTTCGCCACATTTTTGGTAAACCAGTGTATGTACAATACATTTACTTTGGTAGCAGAAAAAATGCTTCAAATGCATACAGTACAAACGTATTTTTCGTTTTCTGAAAAAAATTTCTATTGTTTTGACTTAGGCCACGTTGGAAAATAGCTCTTCAATTGCATCCCGGAATTATGTAGAAGCATGATTTGAAATAAGTGGCGTATAATATTTTTCTTTTCAAAAACCACCAATCATTTTTTACGTGATTTTTATATGCCCCTTTTCCAGCCACAAAAACGACTCAAATTTTAATTCTAAAACTTTTTGACTCCTCCCCCTCAAATAAAAACTTGAGGATTTAAATTGATTACAGAAAAATTTCAAATAAAAAAGAAAACTTAATTTTAAAGAAAAATTATGAACCTTTGAAAAATAAAATGGATACTGATGTCAAGATATCTACGAAATCATGCGAATGAAAATTCGGGGTTTTCCGGACTTAAAATTTGAAAATTTTTTCACAATTCGTTGCTCTTACAGAGTGTCTAACAAAATTTGTTGAATAAAAAGCTTGACTTAGCTTGACCTTTTGGAATGACTTTTTCCATGACTTTTTCGAGCAACCCCCCCTCCCTCCCCAGAAGTCATAAGTCTGTACGCCAGTGCCTACTCCCCCCCCCCCCCATCAATACATTTATGTGATTGTAGCTATTTACAGAAAATTAAAATTTTAACAAACACATTAAATTCAAAAAAACGTAATTTTTAATAGCTATATTTTTGAAAAAAAAGCTTGACTTTTTGAGTAAATCAGGGTAAATTGGTCAAAAATCTTGACTTTTTAGGACAACTTGACCTGTTAGACACCCTGTCTTATTCCCCCCCCCCCCCCCCCCAAATGGGAAAATTAACACGTGTTTCAAATTTATGAATTTCACGTAAGCCCTTGCAATCTTTGATTGACTTGCCCCCATAAGTAAATGAAAACTTGATGTGGGGTGAAATATAAACTATCATGCCGGAGTAATGCGAAAATTTTTGCGAAAAAAACTGCATTAGGTAGTAAAAAATTGATCACTTTTTCTTCATTTTGATCATCCAAAACGCAATCAATATTTTCAAATTCTCTTTCATCTCCTACGTTTTTTTTTTTAATCAACATCACATTGTGGTCAAAGGTACTGTTGGGTAAAATCGATTATTTGAAAATGATCGATTATAATCGCGGTAGAAAATCCGAACTATTTTTCTTTGTTTCAGCGCTAGCTTCACAAGCTAAAATTTCGAAAATTCTTTAAAACTGTTAAAATTCACTTCGCCAAAATTCCTCCACCTTTTTTTTCATGAATGACGTTATTTATAAAGTCAACTCCCACCCAAATCTGAAAAAAAAATATAAGAACGTAAGAATTGAACTATTTTTATTTCAAATTACATTGCATGTCTCTTTTTTATACGTTTTTTTAGGGATGTTTACCAATTTTTACGAAGAGAGGCGAAAATTTAGAGTGCCATAGGAGATTGGAGAGAGATCTAATTCAAATTTTAGAAACTGTTGGAGAATTTTTTCCTTTTTTTGGGACTAAAATTGGACAAGAAAAAATAGGAAACGGGGAATTTTGAAGAAAATTTAGAAAAAATAGAGGTTTTAACCTAAAAATAAATTCCTGTTTTTTGATAATTTTTCACGTATTTTTTTCGAAATTTCTTAATAATTCCTCAAAACGTGAAATTCCTTAACAAATTCCTTAAAATTAGGGGAAATACCTTAAAGCTGAGAAATTTTGAGGTTCAGGGAAAATTGTAATTTTTTTTGAGGAATTTGTAAGAAATTTTGAAAAATATGACAAATTAGCAAAAAATCTTTTTTAGATCAAAGCCGCCATTTTTTCTACATTTTCTTCAGAACTTTCGCACTGTGTCCTATTTTTTTAAATTTTTATTCAATTTTCGCCCAAAAAACGGAAAAGTTACAAAACAATCGATTATTGGATGTCGCTGAAAAAATAATCGCACTTCGATTATGTTTTACGTCGATTAATCGCCCAACACCAGTCAAAGGCATCACGGTATTCTTTTCTCATCACAGCTTATTATAGTACTTTTCCAAAAAAAAATTCCAAATGAATTCTGCATAAAGAAAGAGTGTAAATTACTCCCGAGTGTAGCGAGGGGAATTTCGTTCGAAAAATCCATACATAACACAGGTCGACACGAATTTTGTTTTTGGGTTCTCATTGCGAAATTTGGGTTGCTTTTATGTAACTAATAAAGGAAAAAATATTTTTTTTGACCAAAGTTTGCTTTGGAGGGTGGAGGGGCCAAAAAACTGATTTTTTCAGGTCAAAAAGCCTGAGCATTACAAAAAAAATTGAATTTTTTTTTTTTTGGACTTATCTTGTAGGAAATTTTACGGCGAATCCAATGCCGCAAACCGCAGACCTCCGTCTCTTTTTTATAAAAAGTTACAGCTCATTCTTTCCAAAATTTTGTGAAAAAATCGAATTTTTTTGATTTTTTTTCGCGAAGAAGTGAAATTTGAGAGAAAAGTAAGGGTTTTAAGGCCATAATGACCATGATGAGAGTTGTAGGAAATTTTACGGCAAATCGAATGCCGCAAACCGCGGACCTCTATCTCTTTTTGAAAAAAAGTTACAGCTCATACTTAAAACCCTTAGTTTTCTCTAAAATTTCACTTTTTCGCGAAAAAGGCACAAAAAATGTGATTTTTTTCACAGAATTTTGTAAAGAATGAGCTGTAACTTTTTTTCAATAAGAGATAGAGGTCCGCGGTTTGCGGCATTTGATTTGCCGTGAAATTTCCTACAACTCTCATCATGGTCATTATGGCCTTAAAACCCTTATTTTTCTCTCAAATTTCACTTCTTTGCGAAAAAAAATCAAAAAAATGCGATTTTTTCACAAAATTTTGAAAAGAATGAGCTGTAACTTTTTTAAAAAAAGAGATGGAGGTCTGCGGTTTGCGACATTAGATTCGCCGTAAAATTTCCTACAAGATTAGTCCAAAAAAATTTTTTTTCAATTTTTTTTGTAATGCTCAGGCTTATTGACCTCGAAAAATCAGTTTTTTGGCCCCCCCACCCCCCAAAGCAAACTGTGGAAGCCAGGATTGAGCAAGGTTATGTATTTTGATGTCTAGAAACAGAATTTCGGCATGAGAACCCAGAAACAGAGCAAAAAATTTTTTTTGTCGCCCTGTGTAATTTAATGGGCACAGGCATTGAATAAAAATAACAATTAACATATCAGTAAGAGAAGCAATAATTTGACCAGAGCGGAGCGAGGAAGAAATTTTTTGAAAAAGTCAGTGATTTTTTTGAATTTAAAAAAAAATTCAAAAAGTGACCAAAAGTGACCTTTTTGATGAAAAAAAGGACACAAGATTTTTGATAGAAAACGTGACCAGTTTAGATGCATGCAAAGAACTGACGAAAGATATCGAGGTTTGACTCCCTTTCGAGTCGTGTGTTTGCCTTTTAATCGTCATTTTACAAAATCTAAAAAAACCTAACCTAAAAAAGCTACACACGCGTTTTTCAAAAACAACAGGTAATAAACCTCTGTCTTTTATCTTCGTTATTAATTAACTCGGTTTTCTTTAGTAAATTAACTTTCGAACGTAATTGATAAGATTTGGTCGATCTGACCCTCAATATCGGATCTTTGGTGTAATTGATTTTCTCGATAATCGATTCCATAATCGTCTCTCGACCACAATACGCCGTATACTCTTTACGCAGCATACTAGTTTTATTAGCTTTGGTCGCAACCTTGGGCGGTTTTTTCCAATCGATGATCTGTTTAACACCTAACGATACCATCGAAGCCCTCCGAGCCGATCTTTTCTTACGTTTTTTCTTCTGGCCAACGACTTCGTACTCATCGCCGAATAGTTCTTGTTGCTCTTCAAGTTCGCGTTCTTTGGCCAAACGTTCTTCTTCCAAACGTTCCAATTCGGCTTCGATTTCTCCCACTCGAAGTTCGTATTTCCGGCGAAATTTTGTTTTCTCTTTCAAATGGGTTTGGATGCGTTTACGCTGTTGAAGGGTCAGGTCGCAAATACAAGGATGGATGTGTTTTCGACCTTCGAGAGTATCTTGTACGTCGGAGGAATGGTCTTCGTCGTCGTTCTCTTTGTTTTCGTCTTCGCCTGGTTGGACGCTTTCGCCAGCTTCGTCTGCGACAAATGAACCCGGATCGTCGTTGGGAATACCTTGACGAAGACGTTTACGAGGCGTTTTCCGATCACCTTTGGCCGTACGTGATCTGAGCTGTAAGGTCGGCGGTTCGTCGACCAACGGCTGGTGAACGGAAAACCTTTCGCTGGATAGCATGATTACGCTCGACCTAAGTGAATTTACATTCGACGAGTCATTTAACAAGGATGATTTGTAACTGGAGTCGGAAGTCGGATTGAAGTTTGGGCTACGAATGAAAACATTGCTAGGTAATGGGGTTTTTAATTTTTGGCGGAGGATTCGCGTGAAAATTGTCGGAAAATCGTACGAAGACTGGAAAAATGTGGAAGAATTCGCTTTCACGATTAAAAAAATTAAAATGAGAATCGAAAATATCTGCAAATTCAATCAATTTTTTTAAAAAAACCCTGACAAATTCTTTGAAATAGCTGAAAATCTATCAACGGATTATTTTATGGTCCTAAATGGCTCTAATTACGTTTTCCTCCACAAATACATAAGCAGCACGATCTAAAGAAACACATAGAAAATCAGTTAGAAGAATACAAACTCATAAATTAGTAAGTAAAAATAATTTTTAAAATGATTAAATTTTACATTCTTCAAACGTCAAAAATAAAGTTACATTCGTTGAAAACATCTCATGATTTTGTAAAAATATCCTGAAAATGAGAAAATAAAAAAATGTTTATTATCGAAATCAAGAAAAATTGATTTTTGCAAAAATTAACAAAATCTCCATTTATATTGAAAATGAAGAATAATTTTGATTTTTATCAATGAAAAAAATATAGATTATTATTAAAATCAAGAAAGATCGATTCCTATCGAAACCAAGAAATATCAACTTTTATTAGAAATCGAAGAATAAAACATTTTTTATCAAAATCAAAAAAGATAGATTATTTACAAGATTAATGAAATATCGATTCTTAACAAAATCAAAAAAATATCAACCTTCACCGAAATGGAAAAGTATTTAGGCATCTATTTTCACTGAAATTGAAAAAATTCTGATTTTTATCAAAATTGAAAAAAAATATCGATATTTATGAAACTTGAGATATACCAATTTACATCGAAATCGTAAAAAAATTGATTTTGATCAACATTGAAAAAATATTATTTCTTATACACAAATCGAAAAACTGAGCAATTTCTATTAAAAATTGGTTTCATAGAAATCGAGAAATTCTGACTTTTACCAAAATTAAAAAATAAAATGATTTTTATCAAAATTGAGAAAAAAATTACAACGACGAATAATTTTTCAAAACACTTACTCATTGTACTTGTCTATTTTAAAATCGAAAAAAAATACACTTTTAATTAATATAAAAACGAAATCTCTCGTAGCGCTGGAAGCAGAGGCGTAGCGAGACAACTTTCCAGGGGGGGATGAAGATTTTGTCAACTTTTATCCAAAATTTTACCCTATTTCCAACAATTTCCTGGATGGGGCATCAAATAAAATGTTGATAAATTTTCAATCATTTATATCAAATTCAAAAAAAATTTCCAAAATTTTTGACTTTTTGGAAACTTCTGATGATTTTTCAACTCTTTTTTAAATTATTTTTAAGGAACTCAATGTAACTTTAGACAATTTTTATAATTTTTTCGATAAATTTTATAATTTTTCATTACTTATTTTAAACAGATTCTACAAATTCTCAATTCTTAACTCCACAATTTCGCAATCATTTTAATGTGACTGAATTTTATAACATTTCTAACAAATTTTACGATAAGTATTTGGACCGTATTTATGAATTTTCAACTTCTTTTGCACGATTTTCAGCGAATTTAACGATTTTTTTTACTGATTTTACGACATTTATGTATATGATTATTTTTTTCTCATTCATACCTCAATCGTTAAAAACCACACCATTATAAACGAAATTCCTAAAATTTTAATATTCCGTTATATGTATTTTGAATAGTTTTTGTGATTTTAAACTAAATTCCAATACCTACTCTCTCATTCTGAATCAGTGAAAAGTCATTGATAAATAGTCAGAATTGCAGTAGGTACAGAAAAAATCAGTGAAATTCACTGATTTTCAGCAAATTTTCGCCGATATTTCAGCAAATTTCATAAATTTTACTGACTTTTCGGTGAATTTTCACTGATTTTCTAGTAATTTTCCCCACTGATTTGTTTTTAGTAAAAAAAAATTCACTGATTTTCTCCTGTTTTGCAATTCCGACTGTTTCTCAGTGATTTTCGATAATTTTCACTTATTTATAATTGAGAGAATATTTTATGAATATTCGACAATTTTGACTATTGTTGTATAATTTCAAAACATTTAAAATCACTTTTCCAGTAGAGAGGAAAATACAGGGGCGGAGAAGTAGATTTTTTCGACATGTCACAAAATTTTATTATCAATGTTCGCGGGTGAGTAGAAAATCCCCCTCCCCCACAAATTATATCGCAAAATGAGCAAAAATTTAGCAAAACCTGAAATTTTCCAATTTTTTAGATATATTTTTTCATAAATTTTGGAAGTTTTCATCATTTTAATTTAATTTTTTTGACCTGCTGGAAAATTGTAAATGTAAAAAAAAATGATATAATGACATTTTAAACACTAATATATTTAATTTATACATTTAATCGCCATTATCAACAATGGCGGATGTTGCAGTTCGAATGTTATCACAAGTAATGAAGTTATTTATTATATTAAAAATCGGTCTCTGTTTGAGCATTTCTGTTCAAATTTTCTCCACATTTTTGAGTAAGTTCGCGAAGTTTAATTTTGTGAAAATTTTGTCAGCAATTTAAATTTTTTCAAAATTATGTTATACCTGCATATTATTTTTTTCCAAGCTTTTTCAACACAAAAAAAATTTACTTGGAGAAAAATTCAACTTGGAAATTTTTTGAACAAATTAAGAAAATTGGAGAATTTGAAAAACATTTCAGGAAATTTATTAAATTTATTTACTTGAATTATACTGACTTCAACTTTTCCCTTTTTAGATTTTTTTACCATTTTCAGCAGGCTCATTCCATGTAAATTCGAGCAGGTTTTGAGCTTGGGTTTTCCGATTGCGCTCAAAACGTTTTTACGGGTTCCCCTCGATGGTCTAATGAAGGAATCACTGTCATTTTGATTATAATCCTTCAGGGGGTGGAGGCTGGCCCCCGTAATTTTCGCACAATTGGGATTTTTTGCGAAACGGCTCTACTTTGAAGGCTCATATCTCCAGATTGGTTCAGTCAAAAATGAATCTGTTAGTGCAGTTTTGTAGAGAATTGAAAGAAGATTCAAAATTGGTAATCACATTTTGAAAAGTTCAAAACTGAGCTTTTGTGATGAAAGCTCAACTTTTATGATAATTACAAAAGCTAAGGGCTACCATTTAAAAATCTGAAAAAATTACTGTAAGTAAAACTTTTCATGTATTTTTCAACTACATAATTACTTTTCAAGATGGGATCTCAACACCCCTAGGGGGCACAGGGGTCCTCAATTTTGGTCAAAATTCAAAAAAATTACAAAAATGAAGTAGCACATCGATTTCTACTAATTCAAAGGCGCTGAGTTCGAATATGTGCTTAGTTTTTTCATCCGACCCCACTGGACCCTCCTACATATCAACCCCCTTGATAAGGTCAAAATTCAAAAAAATGAAAAATACCGTGTGACATGTCGTTTGTTAGGTTTTTGGGAGCACTGAGTTCGAATATTTTCTTATTTTTTGGATTCAACCCCTTAGTGTCCCCCTAACCTCCCCAATTTTGAGAAATCCTTGTAAAAAAATGAAAATATCGTGCGGCATATCGATTTCTACTAATTTGAGGGTGCTGAGCTCGATTATTAACTTACTTTTCCGATCTGCCTCCCCCATGCCTTACAATGACCCCCAATTCATCCTAATGACGGTGATTTCTTCATTAGACCATCGAGGGGAACCCGTAAAAATTTTTGAGCGCAATCGGAAGACCCAAGCTCAAAACTTGCTCCAATTGACATGGAATGAGCTATCAGTAAATTTGTAATGAAAAAAAAGTGTCCACACGAAACAAAAATTGTCCTTCCCTTGTTTTTCCTATTTTTCATGCAGTATGTTGCAATACGAAAATAAAAATTTTCAATTTTTGTCTTAGCGACTTAATTTTTTCTTTATTTTTTTGACCAAATTTACCGTTCTTAATATAAAATCATAATTTACTAAAATAAAAATAAATGTACCTGGTTAAACCGAAAGAAAATTTTTTTGGTTGATTCGAGTAATACCGAAAACTCTTATTATTTTTAAACAACACTAGAAATCAAAATTCTAGAAACCCAATTACCAGGTCGCCTGCGACCCTGCTTGTTTTTTATTTCATTGCGATGCAAATTAAAAAATTGAAAAAACAACATTTTTTTGACAAATTTTTGGCATGTTGCAAAAAAATTCCATATTTCGCAATGCACATGCAGAATATTCCACATGTCACACTTGCGACATGCGTGAAACGGCGTTCTCCGCCACTGGGAAAAGGAGAAAATGCTAAAAATTATTTTTGAAGAATTACCATTTCTACCTGATTTTCGAATATTTCAGGGTAACCTTTCCCACCCCTTCCACCCTCTTCACACTGAAAAAATCACCCAAACTCCAATACCAAATCTCAAATATTTCCCCATTCGTCAAAACTCCCTCCACGAGACCTCTACTCCACCACACCGCATTATCCGAGCCCTTCACACAACCTAACAAACTAGCCAGATAAAAACCAAAGTTCAAAGCCACCTTTCTCACATAAACGCTGCTCCTGCACCTAATCCAAATTGATAATCTGTCGATTCTCGTTTCGCTACTTATGCTAAATACTACATACATCTAAATTAGAAAATCTTCGCTAAGTCGATGTTCTTAGATGCCGATACGCCAAACTTAATAACCTTTCACCTTCGGTCTGGTGTGTAAAATAACGTGTACAAACCATATCGCAGCAGCTACGAGCGAAATGCTCTCGTATATACGACGCCGACGTGGTGAACGCTACAAGGCTATATGTGTTTGCTACATTAGCCTCGGTTATTAATTATTCATGAGGAAAAGCTGCCAAAATAGAAAAGCTTCTTCGTGTATATACGTATACGAGATATGCAGATCCGCAGACACACATTCGTCGCCTAGTCTCTTTCATCTATACCGTTGTTCGACGCTTTGGTTGCTTTCAAAACATCAACATTGCTATCTCATTATAAAATATTTGTCGCCGGGTTTAATTTAGTTAAAAAGAGTATCCTATTTATCCACAACCTACTACACGACCAAAAAATCTCTTCGGATACATCCATACGACATATTTCGAATCATACCTCGGGGCATCACCCTTCTCTGCGTCGTTTAACGTCATCGACCGAGGATAACTTTTTACCTCGCTGATCCTTTCGTCGTTAGGTGCTTTTCGAATTACAACGATCATCCTTCCTTTAAAGTACGCGAGATATATACGCGGATTATGTTAAGCACCTTGTCGACGAATTTTCCTCCATTTCGTCGCCTACCGGAGCTCCGTCGTCTTCTTATATAATAATGATAAATTTATATCCAAGTACCAGCCGGTATCGTGCCGAGATGTAATTTGTAGTACAAAGGTGTTCGATAATAAGACACCCTCTTTATGTCGTCTTCGTCTCCGCAGTCGGCATAATATTTCGCATTTTTTTTTTGGAAGATTTACCACGTTGTAAATTTTCCTCTTCCTCATCTCTCTTTTTTCTGCTTAGTTTTTTTTTATATTCTCTGCGCGAAATACCCAGCGACGATCCTTACCAGTTTACGAATGCAAATCGACCCCAAGAGTCTTAAGTCGTTATTTTTATACCTTTGCCTGACCCTCTCCCCCTCTCGACGAAAATTTCCACCTTTGACACCATATTCACCCAGGGTTGTTTAATAAATATAAAAAATATAATTCGCTGAGAGGAAAGGAAAAGGCAGCAAATTAAATTATTCGAAATTTCTTCCTGTGTAAACTTTTCCATCATCCATCGCGTACATCTCACGACAAAACGTAATCTAATTTACACGCATATTTTACGCACCCTCTTCCCTTCTCCAGCCAGCTAGGAAATATGTTCAAACTAGCCGCTAATATCGTTGAAACGCGCTCGTTTTCTTTACCGCGGTTTGGCAGCCTCTGGTCAACGTTCTTTTCATTTTCCACCATTCGTATCGTCTTTTGACCTCGGTTACGGATACCGAACCGCGGGAATTTTTTCGCCGAAGTCGAATAGCCGGAGTAGAATGATCCTCGGTGCCTACAGATGGCGCATTGTTCGTAGAATGTATTCGGACATGGCTGGGAATATTTTCACGGTACGATGACTCGAGTAATTAGACAGATATGAGTTTGAAAACTTGGTCGAGTGGAAATTCGTCTTTGGGTCAAGATGACGAGATGACATCAATGGTGGGGGAGGGAGATATCTAGGGAACTTTCCATTCAATGGGAGAAATACTTGAAAAGAGTAATGAAAAGTTCTATAGTTGAATTTAAAATTTGTAGAAATGAAAATGATTCGTTCAAAGTAGTAAAAAAAAGGTTAGGGTGGCGAGGGGGAAGGAGTATCAAAATACGAACAAAATTTAAAAATCGCGAAAAAACTGGCAAAAATGACATCGACGAAGGATATTAAAAAGACAAAAATGGCTGAAAATATCATTCCAAAGTCAAGGAAACCAATCAAGATGTCCGTCCCTATAAATTTGAATCGAAGAGAGATTTTTGAAAAAAATATGCATCGAAACCTTCATCGCTAATATTGTAACTTCTTCGGTTTAATTTTTTGACTTTTGAGGAATGGTCGAAAAAAAATCGTATTTTTTACAGAGCGTGGTATTTTTGAAATACAAAACTTTTCTAGTAAAATCTAAGGAAAATACCTCCCTACCTAACATCTAGTATGTACCAGGTAGGTAGCTAGGTACATTTTAAAATTGAATTTTAACATTTCCACCCATTCATTGTATGTACGTATTTTGATTTTTTTTTCAAAAAGGCGTTAAAATTAATACGCGGAGTTTAAAATTCCACTTCATCATTTCAAAAGCATTAATAAGAAAATCTCCTTTTGTACACTAAATTCCAGCTAAATACCTCAACCCAAACGTCTTTTTGACATGATTTTTTAAATAGGAAACGTCAAAATATAACTCGTAAATTTTGTAAATCTGAAAAAAATCAAAAAGTAATGAGGACAAAAATTGAGTTGAAGTAATAAATAAAAAAATTACACAGATGTCAAATTGAAATTTTACAAAAATTTGATAACATATGGGACAGTTACAAAATTTTTTTAAAAAACAGTAGAAAAAATAAATTTTTAGGTATATTTTTGAAATTTGACAAAAAATATTCAGAAGTGTCCGAAAGAATTTTTTTCAACACTCGTGAATGATTTTTAAATAATTTTTTTTCAATTTTCAACTCATTTCTAATACAAAGTACACAAACATTTTAGGTATAACACCTAAGATTGAAGAGCTTTTTCTTCTGAAAAAAAACTTGATCAATTTTATAATTTCAGAAAATAATATAAAATTAACACGTACTTACAAGAGATTTTAAGGTAAAATTTTCTTCAAAGATGGATTTTTATTGAAATATGTATTTGAACGGATACGAAATGAACTCGATTTTTAAATGCTCAAATAAAATTTTCCGAAATTAGGAGAAATTTAAAAATCCTGGAGAAAATTAGAATCACACTAGAGGTTTCAAATTCGTTTGTATGTACATTGGAGAAGGGAGAAGAGGGAAAGAGAAACAAACATCTTCTTCTTTGACGCGAACGACTAGCCGATCCGTCCATTTTCAATATTTATTACTGGTTTTTTGGACAATTGAAAGCTAGTCAAGAAAAAATTGATATGCCTACTTGAAAATCATAACACAGCCATGCAGATTACAGATTTTCTGGTCAATGTTAACCAAGTTGAAAAAAATCATATTATTTTGATTAAAAAATCAAGATGTTTTTGAAAATTCGTCAAAAATTGACAAATTAACGAGGAGCAGCTGAAATTTTTAGTAATGAGGCCTTGAAACGTTTTTTTCAACTCGTCTACATATTTCTGAATTCACTTAATTACAAAATTGGAGTACGAAGAAAATCAATCTATAAAATAATTTTCAGTCAAAATATTAAAAAATTGGAATTTTAAGTTTTTGACAAAAAAAAAAGACTCAACGAAATATGAAATGAAACTAAAATAGCTCCCATAAAACATCACAATTTCTCTGGTCCAGTCAACATTTTTCAAAACTTGATGAATTTATAAAATATATCAGTAGGTACATAATATTAAAAAAAAAACTCACTTCAATATCTTTTCATAAAAAATACATAATTCTTCATCTGCACAAGTAGGCACTTACCTGGAAAAAACAAAACAAAGTTAGCATTATTATTAGAATAAATCTTGACAATTTACATTAAAACTAAAAAATACCGAATTTTAAATTTTCAAAAGTTTTCTGGAAAATTAACTCAGGCAGCTGAAATATTCAATGACTAACTCTCATTTAAAACGGGAAAGAAGGGAGCTAAAATTCTATATCTTCAAAATGCAGCCCAACTCCATCACTTACGAGAAATCTGGCCCCTCCCCGCGCCTCAATCGACCCCCTTGTAAAATTAGAAAAAAATAGAAGGGTATTAGAGTGCGGATATGGGGCTCTGATCGTAAAGCAAGTTGATATCGAACTCGGCGACCTCAAATTAGCAGAAATAGATGGCCCACACACCATTTTCATTTTTTTGCGCCCATTTTTCAAAATTAGAGGTCTCTTAGGGGGCACGGGAGGGTCAAATCCAAAAAATAAGCAAATATTCGAGCTCAGTGCCCCGAAAATCTCAACAAACGACACGTCACACGTTTTTTTCATTTTTTTGAATTTTGACCTCATAAAGGGGGCTGACAAGGGAGGGGGCTTCAAATGAGTCGAATGAAAAAATTGAGTACAAATATTTGAATTCAGCGTCTTCGAATTAGTGGAAATCGATGTGTTACATTACTTTTTATAGTATTTTTAATTGAATTTTGGTCAAAATTGTGGACCCCTGCACCTCCCACGGGTGTTGAAATCCCATTTTGAAAATTTTCTGGTTGGAAAAAGAGTAAAAAGGCTTCTCATTTTAATTTTTTCGGGTTTTTAAATGGTACCGTCAAGTGGGGTTAAAATGAACACTGGGGCGAAAATAAACACCTCACGTTTTTTCTACTGTTTGTCATCCTGGAGGGCGCTGGTGAAATGTTACGGTCCTGAAATATTTTTTTTATGAAAGAGGAAACCTTGACGATTCCAACGATGTGTGGTGTTGCTATGTTTTGATAGAAAACAAAGTCACAAAAAAATCAAGAATGAAAATGAGAAAATTGTGTTTTGAAAAAAATTGCGCCGATTTTTCCAGATTAAAAAAATATATCGATCAGCTAAGTTTTCTGTGTATTTTATATTAATAGCCTGAAGTCTTAGCTACAATTTCGTTTTTGGATCACAAAAAACGGTTCAGAAACACCAGAGTTATGATTTTTTTTCTGAAAAATGAGTGAGTGAAATTTTGGCTAAAAAAAAGTCAATACGTGATTTCACCGCTACTCTTCAATTAAGAATTTGTTCGAAATTACTTTGCGAAAGTTGAATCGAGTGCGGCGAAGTCTATCAAAGTCTTTTACTTAAGAAAATATCAAAATCGAAGTACGGAATTCGTATTTGAAACTCCTGATGGTATTATGCCGGAGCATCCGGAATCTGTTCTCAAAAATCAAATTTCTCACTTTCTTGACTCTCCAAAAACGGTTGACCGTGGTCGATTTATCTTTAATTCTGTTCCAGTAGTCGTATAATTAGTTTCGGTAATCGTATAGTTTAAAAAAATAAAGTTTTTTGCATGTATTTTTGTCATTTTTAGAGGTGTTTATTTTCGCCCCATTTTTTGATCTTCGAGGTGCCTTACTTCAAAAAATCACCAAAAATCGAGGTTTGGGGCTAGATTTTTTTTGAAAAAGGCTTTTTGTAGCCAAAGGATGGTCCCGGCCAGGAAAAAAAAATTGGGTCGATATCTTCATTTTTAGTCGAGATATTTGAAAAAAACCTCGAAAATCGTTCATTTTAGCCCCACTTTACGGTAACCTTTATCTTGTGTACTCATGAAAGTTGAGCTTTCACAACAAAAGTTCAACTTCGAACTTTTTAAAATGTGATCGTTATTTTTGAATCTCCCATCAATTCTCTTTCAAACCCCGCAAACAGTTTTCCCCCAAGTATAACCTATCTCAAGATATGAGCCTTCAAAGTTGGGTAATTCGACAAAAAATCGCAATTACTTACATGAAGATTACGAAGTTCACCCCCAGCTCCCTTGAGGGTTAGAAAAGAAAGGATGACGTATATGTGAACAGACCACCAAAAGAAATTCGTAAAAAAATTGAACGAAATCGAAATACCGCATAAGCGCACCCAGAAATTATTTAAGGGAGGGGCTCAGAATTCGGGAAAAAATAGTGGGAGGAGGGTGAAATTTCAATGAAAAAATTCAATAACTTGTTATTTCAGTGGCGCTGGCGATGACGTAGTCAGGGTATTTTCAGCACGTTGATAATTCATAAACGGATTTAACCCAAGAAAAATTAAAAAATTACGGAATTTCAGTTATTTTTCCACTGATTTTTCAGTAAAAATGAGTGATTTTTTCTGACAAACTGGGAATTGATTAAGAAATCAGAGATTTTTGATCGAAAGATCAGTGAAAAATCATCAATTTTTAAAATAGAAAGACTAAAATACTGCCCGAGCGAATCGAGGGTGAAATTTTTTTGAAAAATCATGTTTCAAGAGCAAAAAAATTCACTTTTTTTCTCATTTTTGTTATAAAAAATCTACTGTTCGAGCTCAAGGGGGGCTCGAGCCCCCTGAGCTCCCTTGGGTGCACTTATGGAAATACCTGACTTCATTTTTGGTTCGGTCGATGTAGAATTGGCCAATTCAATTGTAATACCAAAATCACAAGCTATTACGGTTGCCTATCTCCACCGCCGTACATTCCCATCATACGTGTTAATAAAATTGCCTACTCAATTCGCCGTAAATATCTTCCAAGATCAATATTCCACTCATCGCGGAGCGAAATCTCACTACAAATGAATAATTAATCGCGTATGATACGCGTTTTCGCTTTCGTACTTTTTCACCTCGGTTTCGTCGAACAGCTCTGCGGTACGCGGGTCCCTTTACGTCGAACCCTTATGAAATATCGCGAGTACGCGAACCTCTTTCGAAACGAACACGCGCGATCGATGTGGAAAAAACTTACGCGGTAATTCGGAAAGTTCAAACGATTGATGGTTACGTTGCCTCATTAACGAGACATTGTATCCTTCTACCTATTTCGCTTCCATTCCTACAAAGCAAAATATAGGTACGAACGTTTCGATAAGATTGTTGGAAAATCGGATGAATCTTCTCGTCGAGTTGAAAATACCCGACGTAGAAATGCGTACAGTAGAATGTTTTAAAATTATAATCGAAGATTTTCTCTTGAAAAGAGGAGAATTAGGATACGTCGTTAGGGGTAAGATTAGGAAATACGTCAGCTGCGGATTGTATTAGCATATGAGATTCTTTCAAGTCGCTGATGGAATTTCTAGGTGAAAACTACGTCGGTATTTGTATGTTTTCTATTAGATTTCGCGCCGAGGCGAGATATCGAACAAGGCATCAAGTATTCGGATTAATTGGGCGATGAAAAACACCCACAGAAGTGAAAACTTTTGCGAACAAGTTGACGTATCAAAAGTACGTATATGTTACAAGGGTGAATACACAAGAAATGCTGGGAAGAGGGGAAGAAATGGGAGGCTGATGCTGCTACGATGTATACCGGTGAAAACGAGCTATTGCAGCGAAGCGAGATGGATATAGGCCCTTATAACATTCTCGCATCATTAATTTAATCGTATTGTCAGTATAAAGGCTACACGGATCCATTTCACGTATACCATTGGTAAACCTCGTACATTCCGCAAGTCGAACCAATGGGCAGGATACACGTGTGGTAATCGATCTACTATACAATAAATTTTACACAAATCGCCACCAAGATGTAGAAATGGCCCGAACAAACATAACCGAAAAACAATCATTTTCAAGAGTCGAATTATCCATGCCCATTAGGGTGGATCGAAAGAAAAAACATATCTTGGATTTTGACCAAATTTGGTGGGGTGGTTTACTTTGAGTGGAAGACTTCACAAAACAATTTTGAGCCTCCGAGGGGAAAGGGGAGGGGAGCAGGAGGTGCTCAAAGAACGCTGTTTTTTGCATTCTTTTAGTCAATCAAAACTGCGTCAGAAGCCTTCGTAGGACTTAAAAGATGCGATTTGAGTTTCTACATCTCCCTAAACCATCGCCATCCTTCTCCGATCAAAACTTTGACTGCTACCAGGGGGTTGAAAAGTTGCAGATTGCAATATTTAAATAATATGAAATTATCACTAAGCTGGAATGATTTTTTTTTTCATCGAATAAGTGAACAAAAATTTTTTTCAACAACAGAAAGTGAATTTTGAAAAAAAATTGAAAATTTTGTACACCAGTGTAGCCAACAGCAAATCATAAAATTCCAAAATACGGAATTTCTATCGACTTTGAATTGTTTATTTTTTTGCCTGAAAATATTATGTATTTTTTTTTTTTCAATCACTGAAAGTATATTTCGAAAAAATTTTTCGAAAATTTTGTATGTCAGTGCAGCCAGTTACAAATCGTGACATGCTACACTGTGGAGTTTACTTTGACCTCGAATTCATTTTTTTATCGTTTGAAAAATACACAATAATTTTGTTTTCAATTATCAGAAATAATTTTTTTTAAATTTTTCTTTAAAAATTTTGTACGTCAGTGCAGCCAGTTGCTAATTGTGATGTTCCGATGTCTTAAAATTCGAAACGTACTTCTATTGATTGGGAGACAAAATTGGTCCAATCACTTGACGAAAAAATAATGGATTCGCGTTCATAATATTAGAATATAACATTTAACAATTGGCTGCACTGACGTACAAAATTTTCAAAGAAAAATTTTAAATTTTTTATTTCTGAAAATTGAAAACAAAATTATTGTGTATTTTTCAAACGATAAAAAAATTAATGTGAGGTTTTATTAAACTCCACAGTGTAGCATGTCACGATTTGTAAGTGGCTCCATTGACACACAGAATTTTCGAAATATACTTTCAGTGATTGAAAAAAAAAATACAAAATATTTTCAGCCGAAAAAATAATTAATTCAATGTTGATATAAATTCCGTATTTTGGAATTTTATGATTTGCTGTTGACTGCACTGGTGTACAAAATTTTCAATTTTTTTCAAAATTCACTTTCAGTAATTGAAAAAAATTTTTGTTTACTTACTCGATGAAAAAAAAAATCATTCCAGCTTAGTGATAATTTCATATTATTGAAATATTGCAATCTGCAACTTTTCAACCCCCTGGTAGCAGTCAGAGTTTTGATCGAAGAAGGATGGCGATGGTTTAGGGAGATGTAGAAACTCAAATCGCATCTTTCAAGTGCTACGAAGGCTTCTCACACAATTTTGATTGGCTAAAAAACGCAAAAACCAGCGTTTTTTTCAAAAGGAGCTGCACTTTGAGCACCTCCTGCTCCCCTCCCCTTGCCCCTCGAGGACTCAAACCTTTTTTCTGAAGTCTTCCACTCTGAGTAAACCACTCCACCAAATTTGGTCAAAATCCAATATGTTTTTTTTTTGATCCACCCTAATGGCCATGTCCCGGAAGCAGGAAAAACACGTGCCAGTGCACCTATCATCATAATACTACGATGGTAATTTTTCGCTTAAAAAAGCTTGTACTTTGAAGCACAGGTACCATACTTTCCCTTCCTCCCTCTTCTTCTCCTACAATATCCCACATGTTCTAAGGAATAACGACGTATAACAAGATAGTAGCCCTGGCTCTCGCATATACGAGGTAATTTACAAGTACGCAGAAGGAACGAACGGCCAGGACGGCGTTCTACCTTAAGCATCGTTTAAACTGGTCTTTTGGGTGGAATTAGACGGCGGAGAACGAGCGTTAGATGTTTTTAATTTAGAAGTTTGTATTTGTTAAACGACGTTCGCCGTCGAGGCCCATTTAAAACGCGGTTCCGGCGTGTATGAATTCCTATCTTTTCTGTATCCCACCCCCTACCCCCCAGAGCGATGCCGACTCTCGCTGCAGATGCCACGTTGCAACTGAAAGAGGTATTCTCCGAGGTGATGTTATAATTCGCGCCGGCGAATAAATTAAACGGGTAATTAAATAAGTACGAAATTATTATAATGACGAAAAATACCGCCACGTGTGTCGGCTAAAGAACCGTAAAGAAGGGGTAAAGGGCAGGGGTGAGAAGAAAGGAAGTCGTACCTTGGTATTGTTTTTATTCGGGTAAAGAAAGCAGCCTTTTAGTGCGTACTTTCACCCTCATCATTTCGAAGTAGTATTTAAAAAATCGTAGAATTGAAAATTTTAAATTTTTTCATTCATAAATTCATATTTTAAGAGCAGGAGTGGTAACCAGAAATGATCCAAGTTTTTGGTTTTTGATAAGTTTCTGTTGAAATAACATTGGTTTTTATCTATTTTGGTGATGGAGAGATTCAGTACAGTTTGATTTCAGTCTTTTTGAACCAATGTATTTGATCTTTGGTTTTGGATTTTCATTTTCATTTTTCATTTACGATTTGTCCTAGTACCTATTTACAAATTTTCACATTTTATTTTTTCCCTTAAATGTAAACTTTAATTTTCTGGATGAATTACACTGCTCAGCTAAATAAAGTATAATATTTTTTTTTTGGAAAAATCAAAAAAATCTATATATTAAAGGAAAAGAATATAAATAAAAGGGATACAGAAGGAAATTTAAATTACGAAAATTCACCCGAAAGGGGAGGTAGAGGCGTACACAAGAGAAATAAAATTAGTAAAATCTAGCCAGAAGGAAAGTAATTTAAAATTGGCCTAATTCAGCCTGAAGGAAGATACAAGAAAATTTTCAAAAATTCGAAATTACTGAACAATTTTTAGTAGGAAACTGCAGATATTTAGTCTTTAACATCAGAACATCACCTGAACAGTCATCAATCATTTTTATTCTGTCATTTAGATAAGATGATATTTTTTTCAAGTGGTTTTTTTTTCTTATTTTCGAGGTGTCTACTGCATTTGAAATGGAAAATCCTTGTTATTTTTTGGAGTTTTCTTGCCATATTCATACCATTTGTCTTGTTTCAAATTTTCTCAGAAAAAAACTTTCCCTTTTCATCTTTTGATTAAAAAATTTCAAAGAAAAGGAAAACTCTGAAAATTCTTGCTTTGCACAGCAAAATTATTAACATTCTTGCTACTGAGGTAAATTTCTTGCTGATTCCTGTTTTTTTTTTTTTTTTTTGATAGCTATCTCGTTTTTGTAATTGCAGCAGTTTCCTAAGTTTTTCAGCTGATGAGATCATCTCTTGTGAGACTATTTTCATCAATTATATTTTTCAAGAGTCCCAAAAGTGTCTGATTTTTCTGAAACTTTTTGAAGATTTTAGAGCTTTAATTTATAAGTTTGTTCCTCGACTCCAAAAACACATCATTTAATATTTGAAGACAAAAATAATTTGAAATATGGTGTAAAATAGACCATAGATTCTTGAAGTACGGTATTGAAACACTCGTTTCTTGACTCTCTGAATCTACTTCTAAGACAAAAAACAGACTCGAAAGAGAAGAGGTAACACTGAAAGTGATATTTTTCGCTGAATAGTTTTCCATTTTTACCTTTTCCTTGTACCTCAGAAAGCGAGTTTTCGGATATGGGGTCAAACTGGTCTCAGAAATGGATTTTTTGAAGTCGAAAAATATTGATTTAAATACTTTACCGATAAAGTTGAAAAAATTTTCGATTTCTGTCCCACTTCTGCACCCTCTGACAGTCGACTTTCAATACTTTCGGAGTTCTCTTAGAAAATATGAATTCAATAGCTTCAAAAACCTTACTGTAAGTAGATATCTTAACGAGTGTTTTCGAATAATTTTCACGAGTTTTTTTCTTCGTGTTTTCTTATGGTATGTAATGCAATTAAGTTCACTTTTCTGGAAAGGGAAAAATTTGAATAAATCTTTTCTCATTTGAAATTTCCAAGAAATTAAATTTCAAAAATCTGAAAACAGTTTCTTTTTGTGTGCCTTTGGCGGTACTTCAAAGTTCGTCAACGCCATACATTTTTCAAATTGTTGAAATGAAAAGGGAAAAACGAGCTTAAAAAATGAAAACCATCGAATAAATAATGAAAAATGAAAATTTATGTAGTAAGTACAGTAATGCAAAATTACAAATCAAATGGAACGATTTTTTTTTAAATTTTGTTAGGATTTATAATTCAATATAAAATTTTTTCAAAATGATTTCATTTTTTTATATTAAAAAAAAAAACAAATTCTTGACGAGTGTCCCAAAATCAATCGAAAAGCATATTTTTATTGCATTCGTCAATCAGGATCAGAAAATTCGATATTTTTTGGACGAATTTTCGACATCAAAATATTGATTTAAATGAAAAAAATTAAAAATTGTAAATACTTGACAATTTATTCACGAAAATGAAAAAACGGATCAATTTCCCAAACAACAAAATTCCCGAATGAAAAAACTCCTGAAAAAGTATTCCCGAATGAAATTTTCTTGAGTCTACTCTCCCGAATGAAATTTTTCCCGAAAGTTGAATGAAATTACCAAGGAAATCGAATAAAATATAACCTCAGCTTTCGGGGCTGTGACGTTCCATTTACTTACCAAGATTTTTAGAATTGAAAAAGATTTTTCAAAATTTTTTCTCTCCTCAAAGGGAGGGGAGAGTTCAGAGGTTATTTTGACCTTCACTTGAAATTTGTCCCTCTGGATCGGGGAGATGGGTCCAAAATTGAAGAATTCTCAATATTATCGATTACTATGGAATGAGATAGGTATCTAACTCTGTTTTTTCACTTCCCTCCCTCCAACTATTTTTTGAGTTATTTTGACTCCAGATGCAAAATTGAACTCTATGGATAACAGAGTGGGACCAAAATTGAAAATTTACAATTTAATAGAGAAAAGTATTGAAATCCCTTTGAACATTAGCTCACAATATAAACAGTTTTATGAAAATACTCTAAAATAAAAAGTAATTTTCAATTTCTTTCATTCGTGAAAATAGATTCGGGAATAACTTTTTCAAGAGTTTTTCTACTCGGCAATTCTGTCGTTTGGAAAACTGTATTCGTGAAAATGAGCGGTAATCATTCAAAATCACTGTTTCGCTGATTTCGAAATAACACCATCTTTCAATGTTAGTTCCCTTCGCGCATTCTTTCTCAATTGTTTAAGGGCTATTCCATACTAAAACAGACCAAAAATGAAGTCGGATCTTCCAATTTCGCTCAATCCTGGAGAAAAACTGTTTGCGGGGTCTGAAAAATAATCAATAAGAGATTCAAAAACGTTAATCGCATTTTGAAAAGCTCAAAGTTTAACTTTGGTGGTGAAAGCTCAACTTTCATGATAAGAACAAAAGATGAAAGCTACCATTTAAAAATATGAAAAAATTACAGCGAGTAGCCCTTTTTACCCTTTTTTAAACCAGTGAACTTTCAACATGAGATTCCTAGACTGGGGGGAGGGGGTGGTACAGGGGTCCACAATTTTGACCAACATTCAAAAAAATCGAAAAAGTAAAGTAACATATTGATTACTACTAATTCGAAGGCGCTGGTTTCAAATATGTACTCAGTTTTTCCATTCGACCCCTCTGAACTCCCCTATTAGCCTCCTTAATAGGGTCAAAATTCAAAAAATGAAAAATAACGTGTGACCTGTCGTTTGTTAGGTTTTTGAGTGCGCTGAGTTCGAAAATTAGCTTATTTTTTTGGATTCGGCCCTTTAGTGCCCCTCTAGCTCCCCAATTTTAGGAAAAACTATGTTGAAAAACGAAAATATCGTGTGGCATATCGAATCTAACTAATTCGAGGGCGTAAAATTCGAATATCGACTTACTTTTCGATCCGACCCCCTCCCCGTAATTTTTTGAAATTCAATTCCGTATTGATCCCCTAAGACTGGAGGAAGGGCTCAGTTGCAGCACGGGGAGAGGGTCGAATCAAACAGTAAGTCGATATCCGAATTCAAAACAATATTATTTTCAATAAAAACTCTTCTTCGGAAGCTTCTGCAAATATTTTCCACTGATTCTCAAATCGTTCAAAAATATCATCTCATCTCATTCTCATTCCACCTTCTTCGTTGCTCTGTTTTTGATATTCTCGCAATAGACGAAGATATTGGTAAACTTTTCTCCCACATCGAGGACGTATTAATACGACACGTATACATATTTCTTACCGAGAAGACAGAACTTAACGAAGAAACGAGTATAAGACGATGGGCCAGGGGAAGGGGGGTTAAACGTTGGGAAATATGGGACACACAACGATTACGACCGATGCGACCGAGGGTAGAACGGGGCTATAGATGTTGTATAGCATACAGCTTTATTGAAAAGAGCAAAGATATATATTTATAGCGGTCGCTATATTAAATTCTGACGATGGAGTATGCTCTTACGCCGCTTGGATCGGGTGAACGGAATGAAAGAAGGTAGAAAGCTCGACGAAGTTACAACTTAAAGATTGTCTTTCAATCGAATATAGCCTGGGAAATAATTCTGATAAAAGTTACGCCGCTTTTGATTACAACGTTGCCGATGAAAATCCGTTTTGCGAAAACTTTTTCTTTTTCTCGTTCTGGGTTCTTTGTTCGGGCATGGGACCCGACGATCGGCTCGCATTTTTCGCTATATTCAATATGTCGAAAGTAATAAAAATAATAAATTTTTCCCATACTACCGACGTGTACGTTACGTATACGTAGCTACGTAAATCGAGAACGGAAAATATTTCGCTGGGTAAGACGACGACGAAGGTTTTTCGATTAAATCGAATGTAATTTATATAAATGGCGCAATTAGAGAACAGCCGAGAGTATAGCGAATCTGCGAAAGTATCCGAACAATCGATGAATTAACGAGCGAAAGTTTTTAACCTCTCGGTATATAATAAGCCTCGGTCCAAAGAGACAGCCAAGCAGAGCTGCAAATGATTACCTTCCTCCCACAGCATATCCTTATTCTGCTTGAAAACTACGTTATAAAACGACCGGGTGGAGGAGGAAAACCCCAGGAAAAAAAGCGAACGAAAGATTATATGGAGAAAAAAATACCTCCCGTTGATATCGAATATGAAAAAATCAGCGAGGAAAAGGGGAGAGAGGACCCAGAATGGGGAAAAAATGACGCTCTCGGAAAGATTTTTTCCTTGTGTTTTTTCCAAGTTGCAAAAGTTTATCAACAGAACGAAGTAATGACGACAACGAAACTTAGGCAAAGGCGAACTTTTTCTCTACCTTTAAGAAGTTGCCGGGCGCATAATGTCGTCAGTCGAAGTCTCGGCCGCAGCATCCGCATCCGCGGCCCCGATGACGGAACACGAAAAAGGCCGAGTTTACAATTACATCATCTCACGTAGCAGCTACATTTAATCATGCAGTTCTCACGTTCCCCCAAGTTTTCAACCCCCCCCCCCCGCGTCGACGTAGCCCCATTCTGTCGTGTGTTTTGGCGACGCTGACGCTTCGAGGTCCGTAATTTACATACAGATTGAAGTTCTACTATTCGCATAAAAAGAGTTTTAAAAGTTGGCCGATTCTTTTTCCCCTCCCCTGTCATACTCCTTCGGCGAGTACTCCCGGCTCTCTAATGATGGTATTTGTTAACAACGTCAAAAACGAAACATTCAGAAAGTTACACCGCAGCTCGTTCGAGTGGCGATGATATTACACGAGGTTTTATTCCTTTAGCCGCCTGTACCTCTTTTCTCGTTCCCTTTTTTTCAAATTCTCTTTCTTTCGCCAAGAGAAAAACCTCGTCGTAGAATAAATTAGCGATTTTTTGTGATTTTTTCCTCTCGAGCGAGTAATTCTGTGATAGTCGAGAGTACACGAAATTTCCGCGGAAAGCTTTGAAGTTGCATGGGACTGTGCGGTTTTATTTTTCCGAAGTATATGATTTCCGAGCTAGTGATTGATTTTTTTTTTCTCGTCTGTCGTTAAGTATGGAAAGTGCCAATCGAGCTGGCTCGTTTGCGAAATGAACGATTCGTGTGGTTTGGAGATCCGCGAAACGTTCCAGAGAGGACAATGAACTTTAACGAACGGATTTAGTGAAAAAGAAGAAGATATTGAGAGAATTATTGTACGAGCAAGTTATTTAGATGCAGTTGCAATCACTTCCATTAAAAATTTTTCGTTGAAGTCTGATTGCTTTTCACATAGCATAGTCTTTGTCAAGTGAGAAATTCGCATAAGTTGAGCATTTGATCGAGATATAGGCTCAGAGGTGTATTTTCCTGGTCTTCGGAGTGGTTGTTTCTTAAAAAACGACGAAGGAGGGCCATTTTTCAATTTTGTAATGCTGGTCGTTTTCTGAAAAAACGACGAAAAACGACCACTTTTCAAAGGGTACCGGCGCGCGGCGCGCGGCGGTTAAGATAGACGAATCTGTCCCCGAGCTGAAATTCAAAATTAACCGATGAAATTTAGTTCTTAGGGTCTGAAAACCACTTGGTGAAAATTTTGGACCCGTACCCCTCTCCTAGCCTTAGTTACGGGGTAAAACGTTACTTTTTTCAGGCTTTCCATTAAAAATTTCTATTTCTACGAGTTTTCAACCAAATTTTTTCAATTTTCGTGAGTTGTGCACTATACTGAGGGGTGTTGGTGGGTGGTTTGAAAAAAAATTTTTTATGATTTTTTTCTTGCCAAAAATTGCGTTTGAAAACTTCAAATTGTGTCAGGGAATAGGAGTCGACTCCGGAGTCGGAGTCTAACTGACTCCAAATTGATTCCGACTCTAGCTTGACTTCCGGAGTCGAGCCAGAGTCAGGGAGTCAAGGTCGTAGATTGACTCCGTAGATTGACTCCGTAGTCAAGCGGAGTCAAGAGTCAAGGTCATAGACTGACTCCGGAGTCAAGCAGGAGTCAGGAGTCAAGGTCTGAAATTGACTCCGGAGTCAGGGTGGTGTAAGGAATCAGGGTCTGAAAATGACTCCGGAGTCAAGGTGGAGTAAGGAGTCAAGTGTGAGTTTGATTCCGGAGTCAAGGTGGAGTCAGGAGTCAGAGTGTGAGTTTGACTCCGGAGTCAATATGGAGTCAGGAGTCGAGGTCTGAAAGTGACTCTGGAGTCAAGGTGGAGTCAGGAGTCAACTTTTCCCTTTGACTCTTGGGAGTTAAGTGGAGTCAGAAGTCAACTTTTCGACTGATTTCTATTCCCTGGTCCAAAATCAGAGTCAAACTGACTCCAAATTGACTCCGACTCCGGCTTGACTCCGGAGTCAAGTCGGAGTCAGGAATCAAGGTCATAGATTAACTCCGGAGTCAAGCAGAGTCAAGGTCATTGATTGACTCCGGAGTTAAGCGGAGTCAAGAGTCAAGGTCATAGATTGACTCCGGAGTAAAAGTGGGGTCAGGAGTCAAGGTGAGAGTTCGACTCCGGAGTCAAGGCGGAGTCAGGAGTCAACATTCTCCCTTGACTCCGGAGTCAAGGCGGAGTCAGGAGTCAACTTTCTCCCTTGACTCCGGGAGTGAAGCCGGAGTCGGGAGTCAACTTTTTGGCTGACTTCTAGTCATTGAATTGAGTTTTCTGTATGATGTTTCAGAGGTGCAATTCTGAAAAAAATATATTTTATGTACCTAGGTCCCTATGTACAACGTGATATTTTTTTCAAAATTTTCTAGGTGGTGGAACATCTTGAAAAATGCGAAAACTCATTTTTTCACAACGTTTTTCATTCATAAAAATGGTAATTTTTGGCCGAAAAAAATTTTCTCGTAATTATATCTCAAAATATGTATTTATACACCACTTGACCGATTTTCACTTTATTTCATATCTTTCTTGCGATTTTTGTAATTTCAAGTTTAAATAAGTACATGCACGAGGCTCAAAATTGAATACTTATCTCACTTTCTATGCATACGAAATTGTCATACGAAAAAGTTTGAAATAGATTCATGTTCAGCTGCTCAAACTACTTCAATAAACTCCATTTGTACGATCAAAACACTCAATTTTTGAAAATTCAGTTTTTTTTTCAGAATTGCACCTCTGAAACATCATACAGAAGACTTAATTTGAAGTTTTCAAACGCAATTTTTGGCAAGAAGATATATTCAAAAAATTTTTTCAAACCACCCACCAACACCCCTCAGTATAGTGTACAACTCACGAAAATTTGAAAAAATTTGGTTGAAAACTCGTGGAAATAGAAATTTTTAACTTTTTCATTTCTTATGGAGGACAGCTAAAAAAAAATGCCAGAAAGATTTGCTGTTAAAAAAATATATCATTTCCTACATTATAAAATATCAACTTTTAATCAACTTTTTAAATTTTTAGAATTTTGAATTAATTTGAAGCTATTTAATTTTTTATTTGAGAACATTAATGCATGCTCAATTGCTTAGGTATTTTAGCACAATTTTCTATTAATGAAGCCAAGTAGGTATATTAAAGAATTTTAACGTAAAATTTTCAACCTTTGAAATTATTTCAAATCGAAAGAAATTTTTAAATCACTTTGGAGAGAGAAAAAGTGAACTACATTGTGAAAACAGACTTTCAAAATTAAAGTTGGTAGCCTTTCTCTTCACTATACCTATAAATTTAAATTTTCCTAAAAATAAAATTTTTTGACACCTTCAGTTTCAAAAAAAATTGTCACTCTTACCCAAAAATCCAAATAAGAGCGAAAAATGGCTCAAAAAGGTTGTTCAGACAAAATATCAAAATAAAACTGAAATAAAAATAATTCGATTTTTCTGATTTTTATTATTTTTCTTTGAAAATGTTCAAAGTGATGAAGAATTTCTAAGCAAAACTTTTCTCGACTTGTATTCAATTTTCAGAGTCGCCAACCAGAATTTTCATCTTGGATCAACAGAAAAAATCTTGGAAAATGTTTCCAATCTGTAATTCTTTATTTATTTGTAATACTTCATCTCCTCTCTCCACCACGATACAAACCCTCCATAAAAATATCTTATTCCAGTAAATTACACAACACATCACGTACTATCGAATCCACAAGCAACGACGATACGACACAACGAACCGCGTGTTCGTCGTCCAAACGTCGCTAATTATAGGTATTCATTACTAACAAAGTAATACCTACGTTTCGTCGCCAATCAATAGCTCCGGTTTAACGAACTAATTACAAAGTTGGCTGGCTCAAGAGGCGAAATCCTACAGCTACGGTCGCAATTCGACTAGAAAATATATCCAGTCAAACGTAAAGAAACTTTTTCAGCGTCGTCTTCTTTGCTCCACCATCGTGTATTTTCCGTTTGAAAAACTTCTTCAACGGAATTTTTCCCGCCACTTCTCCCTTCGACAGTTTCGGGAAAAGAAGAATAAAAATGACCGCCTAATTGACCGCGCGAAGTTTTTAGCCTGTGCCGCAGACCGATACTTTTAATATTCATGAAATTAGACCGGCAATAATATTATCACGTCGCCGTTAAATTCTCCACTCTATAGTCTGAATTCAGAACTGGAACGAGAAGTAAGGTCAGGAGAAGGAGGTTGACGACTTTAAAGTATGGTGTTCCATTTTCATGGTGCCTATTGGATTTGAAAAACGAAAGTTCTTGCTATTTTCTGGATTTTTCTTATTATTTTCATAGGTACTTGCTAATATTTTTGCTTTATTACTCGAAAAATATCCCTCCCACCTCGAAAGGTTGTTTTCAAATTTGGCCCAGCAAATTGAGGACAAAATTTTTAGAAAAATCAAAATTTAAATACCAAAAAAATACTCTTGAAAAAAACTTCATCGATTTTTTTACCAATATTTAAGGCAAAAAGTTCAGATATAGAAATCAAGAAATTTCACAGGAAAAAATTATTCAACACGAATAAAGAGAGGGTGAAATTTTCAAAAAATATAAATTTTAAACACAAAATATTTACATTTTGAATGATTTTCGTGACATTTTTATCCACATAAATTCATCAAAATTCCAATCATCAGAAGGAAACATAATTTAGCTCGAGCGAATCGAGGACAAAAATGTTTGAAAATCTAAATATCAAACACACACACAAAAGAGCTAAGTATTAATATTTTATCACCCGAAAACAATCTGAAAAAGTTTTAGGTAAGCACAAAATTTATGAATTGTTAACCAAGTTGAAGAATTTGACCTCGCCGAATCATGACAGTCAGAGTATGTAGGTATCTAATCTATCTAGGAGTGAAATTTGCTCGCAAAGGCGTAGTCAGGATATTCTAAAGAAGGGACCCAAACATGGAGGCAGGGCCGCCGTGCAGAGAAAATCTGGGCCTCAAGGAAAAAATGTACCAGCAGAAAAAAGGTCGTTCGGTATTTTGAACGTCGATAAGTATACGACGTAATTAGGCAAATTTTTGTTTGTTTCAAGGACCCTCGCAGTAAAAAGACTAAATTCTCCAACTTTTCCAACCGTAAAGAGCCCCTACGGACCCATTAAAAACATGGGCCGGGAGAGGCCACTCTCCCTGCACAGGCCTGCGTGGAGGCAGTTGAAGTTTCCAGACAGAAAAATCAAAATTTTGGGATTTTGACTAAAAAAAAAACCGAATAATGATATTTTAAAGGAAAAGAAGATGGAAATTTCCATGAAAAATTAAATTTGAAAAAAATCATTCAATCCTTCAATTACAAAATTCGAGATGAAATTGTTAAAAATTCTAGATATTTTCTGGGTTTTATTGTTTTTCTTACCTTTAGACACCAATAATATTCATACCTACAAAATACGAAAATGGGTTCACATGGTGTCCATCAATTTTCAGAAATGATTTTCTCTGAAATGAATTGTTTCCTTTATTTTCAACGTTTTTTATTACTTTTTCAAATTTTTTCTTATTTTTAAAAATATTTTCCCTTTTTTACAACATTCTTCAATACTTGACACAATGTAAAAAAAAAATGTAAAAATGTTCACGATACATTTTAATCAAAAATTTTACCAAGTTTTTTTATTCTAACAAAATATCACTATGTCAGCGATCGTCAAAAATTAATTCAAAAAAATAAGGTATGTTTGGGAAAAAAATGAAAATATTTTTAAAAATAAGAAAAAAGTGGAAAAAGTATTTGAAAATATTGGAACAAAAGAAAAAAAATGTATTTAAGTGCATCGATAATGAGAAGTTACGATTATGAAATTTAAGAAATATTACTTCATCTCTAATACATATTAAAATTTTTTAGATTTTTTTCGGGAGTTTGGTCATTCGGGCAAAAATATTTCGAGTTAACAGATTTGGGATTAGGGTATTCGAGATTACAACTGTCTAGGTACCTAGTAGATTCAGAGAAATTTACGGTAACTAATGAAGTAATGATGTCTGCTGGCAAAGGCGTAGACAAGATTTTTGAAAAAAGAGCCATACATGAAGGCAACTACAGAAGTACCTAATTCCAGAATGAAAAATCTAAATTTTGAGATTTTGACTGAAAAAACCGAATAATGATTTTCAAAAAAAAAGAAGAAGAAGAAGACGGAAGTCCTGCTCGAGCAAAACGAGAGTGGAATTTAAAAAAAAAATAAAGTGGAAAAAAGATATTTTCAAAACGGGCGCATGTAAACTGCACACACGTTGGAGTAAACAACGAAACGGTGTATGTAAACTGCACACATATGTAAATTGCACACTCACAGCGATAAGGTATTCTGCACACCGTTGGTTTGAATGAACGATTGAATCGTTCATGACTTGTTATGCCTCCTTAGCTACTCATATTGTAAATTTTCTTCCATTTTTACTTTTTGTCTCATCCTTGGGCAATGTAGAGCTTTCTACTTCTTTTGAGTGGGGGGAGGGGGAGCTGAACAATTAATAATTTGGGAATGTACCTTTTTCATTTCATTTTTCATCTTGAATTAAAAATACCTAGAACTCAAGTCGCCTTATTTTTGTAAAATTTGCTCTGCAGAAAAATTAATTTCCCTCTCATCCTCCCTCTCCACCCAAAACTGAAATCAGTAATATTTTTGGAAGTTTGTTCTTGAGGAAAATTCCCTACTCCGGTAGAATTTTTGATAAACTTGTTGGGGGGGATGGGGTCTAATCCTGCGTTTTGATTTTAGGATTTTGTTGCTACACTTTGACAGGAATCTGAAAATTTTCGAGAAAATCGGCCTGTCATTGAAAAATAAAGGAGAGTCATTTCTGGAAAAAATGGACGCTTTGCTGATTAAAAAAAAACAATAAACTAGTGATAAAAATTGTTCAAATGCTGTTAAAAGAATTGTTGAAATTTCGTCTGAAACATCGCGAGATCGTGAAATCCCAAACCAGCAGCCATTACCTATCCGAAATTCATGCAAATTGGAAAATTTGATATTCGCTACCATCAACGTCGACCTTTAAAACTACAAAAACGAATTATACTTCATACCAAAAGAGTTTGCCAAAAACAACAAGACCCCCGAACAATAACAAACAAAACAGAGCAACAATATTCATTGGCTATTCAAAAAATCACGAAATTTTATTGACGCACAGTGTGAATAGCTACCTCTCCATCACCCCGCACCGCCTACTATAAATCAGCCATTTTGGCAAACTCTTTTGGTATGAAGTATAAATTTTTATTTTTTTATTTAAGCCCTGATGTTGCGAAAAGAAGCACAATGAGCCAATCAAACGTTACTGGCGAAAAGTAATTTAAGTAATTTTAAGAGTATCATTTTTTGTATGTGCCATTTCGTTCATTTATTTTTTGTGTGCTAATTACATATGTGTGCAAATCACACTTCTTCTTAGTGTGTGCAGATTACATATGTGTGCAAATTACACTCGTTTGTGTGCAATTTACTTTCTTCCTTCAAAACTTCTCATCCATTTTTGAAAAAAAAAATTGTTGGAAAAAATTGGACAAATAACAACATTTTTGTCCAGCGTATTTTTGAAAATTCTTTTCTTTCAAAAATTGACGAGAAATTTTGAAAATATCTCAAAAGTCCTCAAAAGATAATATTGTTCCGAAGCACATATTACATTTTCAGAACATTTTATTCAATAATGCTTAAGATATCTCGAAAATTTTTCTATTTTCTGGTTTTCCTTGCTAGTAGATACCATGATTCTTTGTAAAATACTCACTATAATTTTCAACCAGAAAGGACTGCAACCTTGGTACATGTGACATACGGTATGCCATGCCACCGACTTCTACACTGCTCATCAGGGGCGTAGCTAAGGGGGGTTCTGGGGTCTCGACCCCCCCCCCCGGCATCAGGAACTTAGTGAAAAAGTGCCTTTTTGGAGCATTAAAACTCACATTTCCTCAAAGCTTCGCCCTCTCTTCGCTCGGGCATAAAAGAAATCACAATTATATAGTCAGGAACTTACGTGAAAAAGTGCCTTTTTGGAGCATTAAAAATCAAGTTTTCTCAAAGTTTCGCCCTCGCTTCGCTCGGGCATGAAAGAAATCACAATTATTTAAACTATTTGAATCAACTATATAAAAAATAGTTTCCTTTTGATATTCCAAGTCTCCATACCCACTTTGCACCCCCCCCCCCCAAAAAAAAGCTTCGGACGCCAATTCTTGGATTTGTTGGTATTTTTATTGATTTTTAAGGCCAAAATAATTAATACCTATGTAAGTGTTGTTTGTTCCAAAATTACATTTGCATCAGTTTTTTTCCTTAAACGTGCTATGCAAATCGCATGAAAACTTTATAAAGTTTGAATTTTGTATTTTTATAGTAAAAAGAAATTTGATGGGGGGGGGGGGGGCTTAGAATTCCTCAAAAAAAGTATGAAATTTTGACCCCCCCCCCCCTGAAAAATTTCTGGCTACGCCACTGCTGCTCATTATATCTATACGGAGCACTTCAACTTTATTTCTATTTTTTTCCCTCTTTGTAGACCATACACCCAGGAAATCGACAACTGACTTATAAACTGCGAATCGAAAAACACCAGTTTTCCCTTACCTCTGGCCATTAATCGTCTCAGGGAGGTATTCCCCCCTAAACGTCCCATTGCCTTCTTTATTTCTGCTAGTACACGTATAATCTGTGTAATCGTCATCGATTATCCCCGTATTACACCCGCACCTTGCCCTACACACACCAAGCCATAGGTATAAACTACACGTCGTAAAATTCACCGTTACAAATTAGCCGAACAACCTATGAAACCCATCAACCAAGCACCTGGCACCTGGTAATCGTTGGGATTGGGATAGATTTGACATATCTCGTATACGCAGCCCGCCTTCGCCTAATCTACCGCAACCAAAGTGAAGCCGCTGCGTACTACATCGAACCTTTATAATTTCTAACGCCATTATCCTCTCCTAGGACTAATTTATTTACTCGCGAAATTGAAATCCGCGTTTGCGTAATTACCCTTAATTTTCCACCCCCTGCCTTTTCCAACACCGCTTCCAGCCAGTTGACTGTGGTGTGCACAAATCGCGTCACCATTTTTCAAATTACATATATTCAATTGTAAATTCGAAAAATTTTCAATAGCTCGAGAATTTTTCAATTTGACCGAATAATATGCTGGAGTAAATTATTACTTGGCTGCTTTCGTCGTGTTTCAGCACTTTTCAAAAGGTTTGACAAGTTCGATGGTATTTTTATTGATTCTTTTTGCACCACTCTTTTGAAAAATACCGAGTCCGTTCAACTTGTACTCGAAATATTATCGTCGTTGAACAATATAAAAACCTTCGAAAATGTCGTCAAATATTGCGTAATTCACGATGTTCTGACTGGTGTCATCGCATAAAACCATTTGGCCGCAACAATGAATCGTAAAAAAACACAACTTCGAGCAAAGTACTGCTTTAATTTTTAATTTTCATTTTACTATACAGGTAAATGAGAATACCAAGCACCTGATCCCTAATTTCTTAATTGCTTCCCTGCCGGATGTTTATTGCCCCTGGATAGATTATGGGTTCACTACTCAAGTCCGCTCGATGTTTGAAAAGAACCACGATACCGGAGCTAAGATATTAAGGAGCGAAAAAAGACCGAGGTTTAAAATGGGATAGGTATCTAACATTTTTGAATCAAAATGTGGGACTTTGCTCGAATTTAAACAGAACTTTTGGCGAGCTATCTCAACTCCTCCTCCTCCCCATCCAAAAAAAAGTTCACTCTAGCAAAAAGTTGAAATAATATTGATGTTTTTGAAAAAATTTTCGCCTCAAGAAAAAAATTAACAAAAAAATTAACGAAGTAAAAAAAATTCAAAGTTTGATTGACATTAATTGAAGAGGTCTTTTCCAAAGTGGCCTAAGTCAAAAAAGTTGATTTTGCGTACGAAGTAAAGTACGTTTATACGGCTTGCCTTTGAACATTTCTTTCCCATATCACTCTAAATTTATAGTACAGTGGAATACCTAACAACTGGTGAAGGTCTCGATCTTCAAAAATTTGATGTTAGTGAGCTGGAACCCCTCAAAGTTGGCAAAGTCGTGATTTTTGCGAATTATGAATAAATTGGATATTTCAATTTTGCATTTCTCACCCAATTAAGTAGAATAAATTTTTATTAAACGAAGTATTGCATTGTAGGTACTATTCAGCAATGCCCTGCAAATTACCACCACCTCTCCCCCCTCAATCAATGCCATATATCAGCATTTTCACATCATTATTCTGAAATCAACAGATATCGAGATAAACTTACGACTTTTGTACTTTCATAAAGTGAAATAATTCTTTAAATTCGCGAAAATCAAGAAAAAAAAATTATGTTTCATAAAGCTTTATTGGGGTTCAGCTGGGAAAAATGTTTATGAATTCGTTTTACAGGTGAGGCAGCCATCAAAACCAAAAACAGTGTGACTTAGGCCACTTTGGCACCCAATAAAATGAAACTTTAGGCCACTTTGGAAGAAAACGAGATTTAAAAGTGCTGGTAACACTGCAAAAATATGAGTTGGTAGGTCGGAATACCTACCACAGATGGGTATCCTTTCATACCACCAGATGGCGCATCAAACTCATTTTTCTCAAAAATTGACTTAGGCCACTTTGGAAAAGACCTCTTCAATTGTTAACAAATAGAAAGGACCTTTTTTCCACTTGAAACCTGACAGACACTTTGTTACTAAACATCGAAAAAATTAATACAAAAATCTACTTAGAAACTAGGGATTTTTTAGTAGCTCATGTTGAAAAATGATGAGACACTGCAGAAAAGCTCGTTTAAAATGTTGCAGTACGATGAGAAAATTTTTCATAACCTCACAAATATTGGTTAAAATATCAAAGAGGACAAAAAAATTTCAATGTTTTACTGAAATATTACAAAATAGTTTTCGAAAATTTACGACTTTTCAATATTTATTGTACTATTTTCCAAGACTGCCTCAAACATAATATAGTAATTTTATCAATGTATTTTTTGAAACTTTGATAAATTTTCTTCCATTTTGATATGGTAATGTCTTATGACCGGGGGGGGGGGGGTGTAAAACTTGATAAGTGTTACGTTTTTGATCAAGCCATACTTGATGAAATTATGTTAAACTTAAAAAAACTTGAAAAAAAAATTGGATCAAGATATAATGGCATTACAAATATGTTAGACTTGGAAAAACTTGGGAAAAAATTAGATCGAGACATAATGACATTTAGACTTGATAAAGTTTGATTTTAAAAAAACGGTTTAAATTTGCAATGTTGGCAACACTGCCTGTCTCTCTAAATATTATATTATATATCTAAGATACCTTTTTAAAAATAGGGTGAATTTCGAAAAAAAAAAAGGAAAAAAATATTCAGAAAAAAATTATACCTAATAAAAATAGAAAAAGTTTTTTAAAATATTTAAATAAGAAAAAAAAGAGAAAAAATTCAACTAAAGTGACATTCTTTGAATAAAAACTAAAAAGTTATGAACTTTTGTCTCGTTACCAGACATCCCAGCCAAAATTTGAAAAAAAGTAACTTTAGGAACCTCTGACAGTCGGAAAAGTAACCAAAAAAGTCCAACAAAGTAACCTTTTTTTTATAAATTTTAATTCATGATTTCACCTAGAAAATATAAAAAAGTCATTTGAATTTTTACTTGAAGGATTCGTAATACTAAAATGCCATGGTAAACTTTTTTCAAATCTTTTTTTAAAAGCAATTTTTGATTTTTTTTTGAAAGCAAAAACAAAAAAATTCGATTTTTTACTCAAATTTTTGAAAAAAGCTGCTTTTTTGAATGAAAAGTAACCAATAGTAACTTTTATGTGCAAAAAGTAACTAATAGTGACTTTCTTTGAAAAAAGTAACAAAGTTACTTTAAAAGTAACCTACTGAGATGCCTGCGTTATACACAAATTAGAAAAACCGGTTCATCTCTAAAATGAGTAAGTATACATTTGAACATATCCATGATCTAAGATTTTGACCCAAAAGGAAAAAGTGCGTCAATTTTTCTCAAAAATTTTTCCTCAGGTTTGAAATTTTCCTCAAAATTTTATTCTCAGGTTTGAAATTTTCCTCAAAATTTTATTCTCAGGTTTGAAATTTTTCTCGTAAGACCTGACTATGACCCTGACGATACTTGATAGGTACTCGATATTCGATATCTAATTGAAATTTGAGACTTAATCGTCACGCCGAGAGGAATCCAACTGTATTTCACTTTTAAATTTTGGCAAATTCTTAACTTGATTACACACGATTTTCTACGTCATTGAAGTACTATCACAAAATCACTGGTGAAAAATTCAAAAGTAAATATATCGTTGGATTCGCATTCGCGAGGCGACTCCAAATTTATGTGTTTTTGAATTTCGGTCCAGTTTTAATAATTATTGTGATGATTTGCTTATTTTTTGATATTTCAGACAATTTAAGTTGAATTTTGCGATGTTTTGCATGATTTTGTTAATATGACTTTTTCTCAACTAGAGCAAACTGATAAAAAAAACTTGGAAACCAACATACAAAATTTAGAGAGATTGCTTTCTTTTACTTCATTTATTTCAATTCTATGCCATCATCGTATCAAAAATATGAGGTTTGTTCTACAATAATTCAAATTTCAATTTTACTATTATAGCTAGATACGAAGTTGACTTATTAAGAGATGAAATTTCGATTAGATTCTATGTTTTCAAACTTCATATTTTCGAGATTTTGTTAACAGAAACTCTTGCTATTTTGATGCAATTTTTCTTGCTTTGAACTTATCCAAAAAAGAACACCCATTTTATCCCTCGATTAAAAAATGCAAGGAAAGAGGAAAATGTTGAAAATTCTTGCTATTTTCTGGACCGTTCTTTCCATTTTCATGCAATTTTTCTTGTTTTGAACTTGTCCGAAAAAGAACTCCCATTTTATCCCTCGATTAAAAATTTCTAGGAAAGAGTAAATGTTGAAAATTCTTGCTATTTTCTGATTTTTTTGGATACTAGGATAAAATTTTTCTTATTTTCTGGGTTTCTTGCCACAATGGTGAAATCTTTGCTACTTTCAGTTTTTTTTTGTTTTTCTTGCCAGTAGACACCCTGAATTTTAATTATGGAACAAACTCATTTTAGGGTTCATTTGAGAACATTTTTGACCAAATTCACTCAATACACCTGCCTTCAGTTCCATTTAGTAATAAAATAAAACATAAACCCCTCACTAAAGAAAAAAAAATCAAATTTCGAAAATATATGTAACTCGAAATCACACCGTGACGTCGACTTCGCAACGACATTTCCTTTCTCATTGCGATCTCACGGCCCAACCGGGCAATTTCATTTTATATCGTACGTAGCATTTTCTATATCATTAATCCGTCTCATCATCGCGCAAAATGAGGCCTCTCGAGAAGAAAAAACTGCCACTCAACGTTAAATTTCTCATCATAAATACCCGTAATCGCACCTCATACGTGATACGACCTCGAATAAAACGCCGCCTGCGAACTTTCGGTACATTCTACGTATACCGGTGGATATTCTGGATACGAAAATACCAACATATGATAGCCACTATATAAGGTCACATTTGAAACGATAGGGAAGGAGACCTGTACGCAGCAAAAAATCTCATACTAGAGACTCCATCGTTTGTAAATAAAACGCTAAATCGCCGGATACGAATAAAAAGATATCCGGCTATCTCGTAATAGGTATCATAAAAGAAGAAGAAGTTTAGTAGGAAAAAAAAAAGGCAAAAAGACAGCACTGGGCCTTAATTTCATGCCGTATTCGTCCCCGCTACTTCGTATAGTATGTTGCACACTTGAGTATGTATCAGGCTAATTTGAGTCGACTTACTGTAAACGATTCGCCGTACGTAGAGGTTTTTCGCGACCTACGTATGGCATGCTGCATAATATACCCGCCATCCTCCTCTTTCTTGGTCGTTTGTAACCCGAACATACTATAAAACCGTCCTTGGGCTAACTTCACTGAAAGAATCCACACAGATAAGTGTAGGGCGAACCGTAACTAGGGTATTAAGTTCGTCTAAAGCTTGATCTCTCTGTGTACTTTTTCGAGTTATATCCACTTATCCCCGGGACACTTAATCATTCTATACTTTTCGTATATACACATAAACGTTCGCGAGACCTTTATTGTCTATATTATTGTGTTCTTCTTCTCGGGTATTAATTCTTAGCCGCGGTTCGCGCAGATTCTTTCTCATTTTTGTCTTCAACCCTTCCATGGTGTATTGCTAAGGAGTCTAATGTGCGATCTTTTATATCCGGGAGATTTATTCGCTTTAAATTGAAATACCGCGTTTAATCTACTTAGGTGGTGATTAGTTTTCTTGCGAAGATTTATATTCGTCCAAGAAGCGGTCGTCTGGTTAAACTATTAATAGTTTTTTTCTTCGTTATCATTTTACTAGGTTATCTTGTTCGAGAGCAGCGAAAAAAAAAACAACAGATCTAGGATTTTTTATAAAAATAAGAGAGGTAGGTAGCAGGTACGTAGTTTACTTCTAATTGGAGACCTTCAGAAAAATTTTTGAACCCACCAGTCCATAGGGTAACGGAACCAGAGGACCTCAGAGCGGGACAATTTTAAAAAAAAACGGTTTTAATCACTTTTGGATGAGTCACTCGTTGCTGGGAGTAGAAAGCCCCACAATATTTAAGAGACGATTTTCCCTGACTTTTCCAGGTTTTCCAGGCCAATTTTTCGAAATTTTCCAGATATTTTAAATATGATATTCATGAACGATGGGGGGGGGGGGAGTAATTTTTCGCATGATGTATTTACATCCCGAAATTCTGCATAAGAATGATATAAAATGCATGGAGTCTAACGAAGGTTTTTTTTTCAAAATGAATACTTTTTACGAGATTTTTAGATGCTTTTCTTTGGACCAAAAAAATTCAAATTTGCAGTACAGGAAAAATCAGTGAAATTATCTGATTTTAAGCGATTTTTCACTGATTTTCCAAAGAATTTCACAGATTTTTCAGTCAATTTCATAAATATTACTGAGTTTTCAGTGAATTTTCACTGATTTTCAGTGATTTTCTTTCACTGACCTCTTTTTAGTAAAAAAAATGGTCACTGATGTATTACTGTGCTGCGATTCTGACGGTTTTTCAGTGATTTTTGATAAATTTCACTGATTCAGCGAATCAATCGAATGAAAATTCGGATTTTTCTGTACTGAAAATTCAAAAATTTCTTCACATTTTATTGCCCCCCCCAAAAAATAAAAGAAACGCATGCCTCAAATTTATAAATGCAATTCCCTGCCATCTTTTCAGACAAATTAATGAGGAGGTAAAATATAAATCATTTTGTTGTGACATACAAACGTGTTGAACTCGAGTGAAGCAAGTGCGAAAATTTTTGTGAAAAAAGACCTTCAAAAGATGAAAATTTACCACTTTTCTCTCATTCAGCTTTTCAAAACATGGTCAATAATTTCGAATTCGGTTCCATTTCCTCCTCTTTTTTTTCAACATCGTGGTCAAGGTATCATGGAATTTCTTTCTCATCACAGCTCATTAAAAAGTAAGTTTCCAAAAAGCTTAGTTAGATTTTAAATGAATTCTGTAGAAAGAAAGGGCGTAAATTACCCCGAGCATATCTAGGGAATTTTTTAAAAATAATTCATAATTTAATGGACAAAGATACGCATTTAAAATCAATGTTTTGGTACAGTACGGTTGACATAAAAATATGATGAATAAAAAAATCAATTAGAAGATGTAATAATTTGGTCCGAGCGGAGCGAGAGCAATTTTTTTTGGAAATTTTATAATAAAATAAGCAAAGAAAAACTTTTCTAAATTATTTAGGCATTCTTTTTTTTAGATTTTTAAAAAATTCCAGAGAAAATTCCGAAATTTCCTGACTTTTCCAGGTTTTTTAGAGTTTCCAGAAAATGGACATCTTGAAAAATTTCAATTAGCTAATTTGAAGAAAATTTTGATTTTTACGAAATTTAAAACATCTTAAACTCGAGCCAATTTTTTTGGTCATCCAGAATAATTTTTGACGGAATTCTTTTTAAAAAATTCATAGCAATGCTGCCAACTTAACTTTAATTTACGCAGTTCTGATAAAAATTCAGTTGGCAGCACTGCCACAATAAAATGTTCAAAGAAATTGATTTAAATTTATTTCAATCACCAAAAAACTTTTTTGGTAAATTTTCAAGTCACTGAATAAACGATATGAAGTTTATGAAAATTGCGTAAATCGAAATGCAGTTGGTAATACTGGTGTATTTTTTTTTTAATTACCATCAAAAATTATTTTTGGATCGATTCTCGAAAACCGGGTGCCCGAAAAGTTTTGGTTCCCCTGGGAATTCTGCTCATGAAAATCGCAGACTGGCAACATGTTAATGAAAGTGATAAAAAAAATGAATCGAATGAAGTAAAAAATTGTGCTTAAAACGTACAAAATTTGATAAATTAACGTTCGTTTTTACTTTTTAATGTAAAATCATAACTATTCAACTGAATATTGGTCTGTTTACATCAAACTGAACTGCCAATCTATGACTTTAAAGTAGAAAAATAACCCCAAAAGAGAGGAATTTTTCAAGCACCTGGTACCTATCTAATTTAAATTTTAAAGAATAATTCGCAATTTCGCGATGGATCAATTCATCCAAACTTTGTGTAATATTTTTATTTTTATTATTTAGATGAAGTGAGAACTAATTCATTTTTCAGGTGTACATTTCATCTCGAGACTTCTGGTATTCTTAAAAAAAAAAATGACAGAAATTTGGACCAGCTACTTGACACTTGAACAATTTATTTGATTTGATTGAAAGGACTTGGTGGTCAATCAAAAAAAAATAAAAAGATTTTGATTCAAAAGACAAGTACATAATAACATAAAAATGTAAATGGGTGATTCTAAATTTTCGCAGAAAACTCTGTACGGAGTAATTATCTCAGGAAATATACATGCTGGAACAATGCGGTTGGAATGTATAGATAGATAATCATCCCCCCTACATATTCCTGCGAAAATAATGGAGCAAAAAATATTCCTGTCCCCGAGGGGGCTAAAAAAGTAGTCCAAATGTCCTCGTCGTGGCCTGTACTTGATTTCGCGCTGAAGTCAAAATACTTCTGTTCTCTCCTATCGCAACTTTCCAAGCTGAACTGTTGCACCAACTTAATGCAGAGAGGTCCCATATTACTTATTATGACGTTTAAAACATATTTCAAAGTCGATGAAGCACATTTTTAAAAGCTCAAAGTAGCGTACGGAATTTTTGGTCCTTCGTCGTGGCTTTTTTTCTCGAAAGGCTGAGAGAGACAGTTGGTTATTTTAGAATACAACAATTGGTCGAGTCGATACCTTGACATCATAAAATTACTGTCCAGCTGTAGATTTGACTTCAGTGTTCATAATAATAACGATTTCGTGAAAAATGTTTCCAAATTTATAATTCGGCACACAGAAATGTCCTCGTCGTGGCTCCTCATTGTGAGGCTATACCTCAATTTTTCATTTTTTTCAAAGCTGCCTCAAAATAAGAAGGTGAACCAGTTTTCGATGCAATAGTTGGTTTTTCCTCAAAACGCATTATTTTCTTACAATTTGGACATTTCTACAATTTTGTCCTTCGTCGTGGATGTCCTCGTCGTGGCATTCCCCATTTAAATTACATGGGGAAAATCTATTTTTGTTTTCCAGTTGTGTGAGCATGTGAATGTTATCTGGCACACTAGTATTAACGACTCTGATCAAAATTTTTCAGAAAAAAATGTTTAAAATTTTTTAAAAATTCCTAGACGAATTTCTGCGAAATTTTAGAATGACCCAAATACACTTATGAAAAGAAACAAAGTGCAAGAGCAGCTCTGCAACATGACAATATCAATAAGTAACATAATTATTACAATCTAAAAATATAATTAAGAGATCTTAGGTATTAAGAATTCGTCTTATTTTTCAATGGTATTCAACTTTTGAACAATCTTGTTACATTTTGGTCAAGTTTGAAAATTTTTTAGTGTTACCTGTCACTATTTTTACTCCATTTGAACATTTCGTTCGAAGGTTGCCCACTCCACGCGAATTTACCAAACCTTATTTTTTTCTGATGTTTGAGTGAACGATTTGAATTTGAGAAAAATAACAAATAAGTACCTACGTCAGATTCGCGATCTGCGACTTTTTAACCCCCTTGAAGAGTGCAAAAGTGGTATCGAATTTAGAGGTTACTGGTGCAGGGAGAAGTAGAAATTCAAATTGCATCTTAGCCGATGACACTACCTAAAATTGGCGAAAAATCTATTTTTTTTTTTTAAATTGACTTCACTCTGAGGTCTCTTAGTTCCGCCCCCTTTTGGGTTAAGGGATTCGAAAAATTTTTGGGAGCCTTCTCACTCCAAGTAAACCATTTAATCAATTTTCTTCAAAATCCAAAATGTTTTTTTTGATCCACCAACCAGAAATAAAAATCTTCTCAAAGATCACTTTAAGAAAATATCTGAGCTGCCTCAATCGCCTCTAAATCAAACGAGACCTTATTATTCGTGCTCTAATATTTATGAACTAGAATCTTTCCCTCTTACAACCGAACTAACTGGTTATATACTTACGATGTCCGCGTATCTTATAACAAATTACCACAGTGTCGTAAAATTTAATAAAGCGCCAGCTAACAGCACTCGCAAACCCTAGATTTTGCGTCACATTCTCGATACATCTTCACCCTTCCCTCACCCGCTCGTCGTACGCCAAGAAAACGCTATACGCCAGATATACGTTCTTATGTAATTATCTACGTACTACTTCATCTTCTCCGGCGGCCGCGTCAGTCGGTCTAGTTAAAAACAAATATTAATTTTAACGTGGCGAAACTTCGACGACGATGAGGCGACGCGACGTGGCAAATTTCTCACACCGAGTGTATGAGAACATTAGCGAATTCCGATGACGAACCCGGCTCTGCGTTTCGTCGTCTTTTCTCTGAATTCAAAACCGACACAGAGACTGGTCGTGTATCGCTATAAAAAAATACATCCGCGAGCAATCGCCTAATTACCATCGCCTCGTCTTGAGCTACGGTTCATTAATCAGGGATCGATTTGTTTGGCAAAAATTAGCCTATAGATTTTGTCGACTGGTAGAGTAATTGTATCATGAGATTTGAGTTGAGTTGAATACTTCAACGAAAAAAAAATTTTATGATGAAAAAATAAGGCAACGACATGACATCAATCTCAAGATTCATTTCTCCTTTTTTCTGTAAAAATTGAACTGAAATTTCAACAATTGCCACTACCACTCCGCCTTTCATCTTCAAGGTTAAAATAATTCAATTGAAGGTTAGAAAATTTTAAATTCGTAAAATCAATATTTTTCAAAAAAAATTTCTCCAATGAAATTCAAAAATATACCCCTTACAAGATTATTCTTCATACAATTCCACTATCAAATACCTCAACTCGAAATTCGACACATAGATGACATAAAAAAAGTCAATTTTTCGACCAAAATTGTAAGGGAAAATTTCCCTAAACTTGGGTAATGTTATTCAAAAATTTTCGACTAAAAATGCCATTTTGCTTTTATTGGAGAGGAAATTTGCTCCCTCTCTGGCATTTCGTTACAGGCGTTAATTTTTAAACAATTCAATGATGATTTTCAATAATTTTTATCAAATTATAAGATAATCCATTTTATTTCTTGATCAAATTTCCAAGTAAGTAATTCCTTTGAAGTGTTTTCACAACTTTTTAAATAGTTTTTGTGTCATTTTCAAACAATTTAAAGAATCTTTTTCAATTCTTAGAAACTTGAAGTCATTTTTTCGATTTTTTAAACGAATCTCTCAGCATAATTTTTTTTAACCAGAAGGAAAAATTTGTGTAATTTTTCAATCTTCAAGTGATTTTAAGTTTTTAAAAACATTCTGAATAATTTTTGTACTGTTTCGAGTGAAACAAATTTATGCCAAATGTTCAAGAAGCTTATCAAACAATTTCAACAATTCTTCCATTTACTTACCATAAAAATGGTCATTTTAAAAAATTTTCTGACCAAAAATTCAATTTTTCTATTAATGGAAAAGAAAACTGCTTTCACTACTCCTCGTTCGCTCTGGGCTTGGCTTCATCACAGACAAATTTTTCAATAATTAATTAGGTTTTGTACATAGGTACCTAATTACCTGGAAAAATAATTTTTGACATAGATATGTCTTGGGCGGGGGAGGGGGTATGGGGGTGATTCTTGGAAATTGCCAAGTATTTTTGTAACGTAACGTTTTTGCGTAACTTTTTTCAGTGTTGCCAAATATGGTTTTTGAAAAGTTATGAATTTTGTGTTGAAATTGCTAGCATTAATATTTTTAGAATAAAAAGTTGTGAAATTAAATTTTAAAAAAAGTTTAAATTTTTAATATTGGCAACACTGTTTCTTTACATTATTGACATTTAATGTAAAAATGTCTTGAAATACATTTTTTTTTTTAATTTTTATGTTTGAATTTCGAAAAATTGAAGGACCAAATGCTGCCTCTAAAAAAAAAACATGTTGAAACAATTTTTCAACCATAGAAATTGATAGGTAGTACTTTGAGAACTGAACAAATTTTCACTTTATGACTTTTTGCCTATCTTTAAAATTAAAGAGGCTACAAAAAATCGACGAGACGTTAGTTTTAGCAAATCGGGAGTCAATTTTTTGAGGTGAAAAATGAAAAATTCGTACGTCTTCGGGAGACTGTGTTTTCGACACACGAAACACATACGTGACTTGTAAAGTCGTAAACGCGTAAAATCTAAAATGTCATTTTTTATTTTAAAAAATTTTTTTTTGTAGAGTAAACGCGGGAATAAAAACTATCTGAGCATTCTGTTTAGACGTCGAAGTCGAACGCTGAATTTTTACGAGATACGACTACGAAGATTTTTTTCTATTTTTTGTATAATAAACGCGTGAATAAAAACGAGAAACGTAATGACTATCTGAATCTGAACATTTTGATTTGAGTAGTCGTTGAACGCTGATTCAATTGAACTTCGCTGATTTTTTTTCTATGAACAGAGTGAAAACGAAAAGCACAACATTATTATCTCAACTCTCAAGTGTTCATAATTGTAAAGGCCCATTTATACTGGCAGTGAATTTGTCAGTGAAAACTGATGGAAAGGATAGGGAATCGCCTCATTATAAACATAAACTGTTCCGTAAGAAAACGCATATTCAACTTTTTCAGTGACAAAAAAATTCAGTGCCAATATAAATGGGCCTCAAGCCTTAACTTGAAAAAGTAGGAAAGAGGTATGAGCTGTGAGGTGTAAATGAAGAATGAAATTTCATTCTTCATTTACACCTTACACCTACTTTCCTACTGTTTCAAGTTACAAATTACAATTATGAACAATTGAGATAATTAATATCGCACCACCAGTGCAATAACAACACATCTCAAAAAAAATGAACTTCTTTATTTTTGATGTAAATTGAAAACTGATCAAAGATGAGCACGTTTCAGGAAAAAATACGAAGGTCAATTTTTTTTGAGATGTGTTGTTATTGCACTAGGGGTGCGATATATTAATAATGTTGTGCTTTTCACTCTGTTCATAGAGAGAAAAAAATCAGCGAAGTCCAATTATTGAATTGAATGTCATTTTACGCGTTTACGAGTCTTGTGTCTCGTATGTGTTTCGTGAGTCGAAAACAAAAGTCTCCCGAAGACGTACGAATTTTTCATTTTTCACCTCAAAAAATTGACTCCCGATTTGCTAAAACTAACGTCTCGTCAAAAAATCGTCTAAAAAAATTCTTCAAAAATGAATTAATTAAAGGAATGGACAGCACGTTGAAAAATGAAGAAATTTTGTTCTGTAGACTTTTTGCCCACCATCTAAAATGAAGGGGCTACGGGTTCAAAATTTTTTCCAATTTTTCCAATTTTCTCAATTTTTAATGACCCTTAGCCCCTTTATTTTTGATGTTAGGCAGAAAGTCTACAGAACAAAATTTCTTCAGTTTTCAACATACTATCCATTCCCTTGATCAGTTCATGGTGTACGAATTTGTTTTGAACAATTTTTTTGTAGCGCCTTCAATTTTTAAGTTAGTCAAAAAGTCATAAAGTGAAAATTTGTTCAATTTTCAAAGTACTATCCATTCCCATGGTTGAAAAAAAATTTAACATGATTTTTTTAGAGGAAACATTTGCCCCTTCAATTCTTAAAATAGGCCACATGTTCATCTCATTTTTTTTAGTTTCAAGTACCCGGTTAAATCTAAAAAAAAAAAAAAAAAAATGTTTGGCAGACAATTCGTGAAACACCCTGTATATTTTATTTGGGAAAAAGTTGGAGTAAATACCTCTTGAAAAAAAGGGAAATATTTTCAAGAGTAAGAAAAAAAAATGGAAAACGTATTTTGAAAATGTCGAAAAAAAAGAAAAAAATTTAAGAGCATCGACATTTGAATAAAAAGTTGAGAAGTTTGTCTTTTCACATCTAAAAAAGAAACATTAGCTCATCACTACAGAAGGTACCTAAGTACCTATATTTGAAACTGAATTGAGAACATTCCTGATCTAAGATTTTTACCCTGAAGAAAAGTGCGTTAATTTTTTTTTTCGTTTTTAGGTTGTTTCAACGGATACCACCGAATGAATTTATGTACTCTTTTTTAACACTGAAAGGTTCAATTTCAATTAATTTCGTTTAAAAATAACCTCCCATGCCCCCTCTTCATATTCCATTATCATTTACATTTTCCATCTGAAAATTCTCACAACATTCCTAATCCAATTTCTCCTATTTACAGCATCATTTAGTCTTCCCATCTAATAAAATATTTCCCACTGTGATGAAAAAATTGGTAAATGAAAGAACCAAAAATCCACGTATCTCCATAACCGAAGTCATTATCACATCCCGCACCCCCTTTCAACGTCGTATCGCAGATTATGGCGAAGAAGACACCAAACGCGACCCAGTTCATGAGCAGAGTCGCAATATGCCCGCGAAAGGGGGATGGGGGTAGCGACTTCGCGAGCCTGAAATGACTGCCGACGCTGCAGAAGAAAGTACCACGGTTGTTTATTACTTTGCACATTATAAACTTCCATTAGCGAGAAAGAAAACAAAAAGGTTGGCAACATCTGGCGCGCCCGGGTATTGTAATATTCTCAGTTTTGCCAACGTTATCACCATATTTACAAAACCGTTCGAAGTTCTTCAGGCTATCGTCGCGGCGTCTTTATTTTCTTCGAATTGTGACAACCGAAAGCCTCACTTTCTGATTTATTATTCGCATAAATTTATTTCGCTGTGCCTCAACCATACCCTCACTCTGGCCCAGTCATATCTCCGCTGCTATATGGCATAGAGCTTTTTATTCGGTAACATTTAAAATCCTGCGTCATTTCAATTTTCGGGGGTATTGTTTCCGGTAATGCATACTTCTTCATCTTCATCTAGGTGTACCGTCGTCTTCTTTCTTCATCTTCATCTTTCTCGTTTTAGTTTTTTTGGCTTTCGAGTTCGAGTTGTTTATACACGTTGAATATATTAGCATTTTAGCATATTCTTATATTTTTCTCTCTCTTTCTTACTCGTTTTTGAACAGACTTTCGTAGTTACCTTTTTTTTCCTTTACACTCGACTCGGTTTCCCTTTTATTTTTTCGTCTTCTTCTTCGTCGTACGTTTTGTTGTACCAGATTTCTGACTATTCTGTTCTTCATTTTTCCACCATTTGTTCCATTAGGCGAGTATACCTTTTGATATACCTGCATCGTTACATGCTGTATCTCACATTTCTCTTCCTCAATTGCCAACCAAAATAAACCTCTTTTTCGTACAGTTTTATCTACCTTTCGAAAACGTTTCTTTTCTTTCCCCCGATTCTGGGTGGGAATTAAATTGCGTATACAAGCTTTTTCCAGCAGCGATTTATCGACTGCCAGATTTCTATGTATAAGTAATGTATTTTTGATTTTCGCCTCGATAAATCATCCGAAGATATTTCTCTATTTTTTTGTTGCTTTCGCGCCTCCTCGTTCCAAACGCTGTTGGCATTATCGATACCTCGCCTACGTAGTCTATCGAGTTTTCTGCGTCTGGAGCTGGCGGAGGGTAAAGCTCGACGGGACCTATAGGTATGCACGTGTACGTGTTTATGTATTAAAATGAAAACGTCCCGAGGATCGTCGAGGGATCGCCTTGATTTTAAAATATTTTCCTACGCCAATAGTTCGTTATTTCGTACTTTTTCCCCAGCCATAGTGGAGATACGGTAGGTAGGCGATAACTAGACACACGTAAGTATCGGTACGTTTCAAACGAGGCAATTCTTTTTCTCTAAATTGATGATACCCGAGTTGTATCAGTGACAGCGGGTATATCATTTTCTCAACTTTGCTGAAAATTGTATCGAGAAATGATGAAGTGTTTAGCGCATAGCGGTAGGAAACTAGGTAAGCAGACCTCGAACAACACGAGTTGACGAAGGATTGTGATGAGGGGAGGTAGAGGTATGGTAATTTTCTTTTTACCGTGTAGGAGAAATTTTTTTGGATTAATTCATCTTTCGATTACTTGGCTCATTTAAAGTATTAATAAAAAAAAAAAAAAAACAAGGAGTTATGTGTAAAAAATTGACACCATTTGAGATTATGAAATATATGCATAATATTCTCATGAATAATTTTACACGAGAAAAAAATTAATTAAAAAAAATTATGAACTTCATTTAAAAAAATTTAAAACACATTTTTTGATTTGCAAAAACAGAAGAATCGCACGAGACATGAAATTACACTACATAGAATACCATTTCATCTCGAAAAAATAAACTTCTTTCTGATAGGGCTCACTTTTCTGAAAGTTCATTAGCCCAGAGTCCGATCAAACCGTCCGCAGAGAAGGTAGACCCCCCCCCCGCTCATGAAAAACTTGCTTTTTCAATCAGAAAAATTAGAACTGAGAAATTTTCGTTTCAAGTTGAGAAAAATTGAGAAAATCTTATTTCGAGTTGAACGAATAAAAAAATTCCATTCTAGTCAAAAAAATTTGAATTTTATTTCGTCCAAGATCAAACCTTCTTTGGGACACACAACGAAATATTTCAGATTTTTGACGAGTATTTTACATTAAACGAGTAAGAATAAAAACTCACTTCAATTTCTTCTTATAAACAGGTATAAATAATCATTTAGCTATCTTCATAGTTCGGTAGAAACTTACCTGCAATCAAATCACAAAACAGGTCATTAGTACAGAATTAAATTTTAAAGAATAAACATAATTTATACATACAGTGATAGGCAATTTATACTATATCAGTGATCCGTATGTAGATTTTATTTTTTTAAAAACAACAATTTTTTCGTGATGAATAGTGAAATATTATATCTACCCGAATAATCTGAAATACCATTAGGTAACTATTCTTATTTAGAGCTCAGATAAGTTTCAGATAAATGAAAGAAAGTTTGAAATCTGATTAATTCTATCCCCTTGAAATTTTTTGCAAAATAACAATTCAATATTTTCTTAAATGGGTAAAAGTTCATTTTACGAAACTTAGAAAAAAAATGAATAAAATAGGTACAAGAAAAATGTAGTTAAATTAGTGAAAATATATCGTCAAAAATACACATATTTTTCCAAACTATTATAAAAATAGCACAGCAGTGCAAAAAAATTGTTAATTTTAGATAAAAATGATGGAAGTTGAATGAAAATTTTTCAACTTGTATAAAATAAAGTAAAAAAGAAAAATAGATAAAATTCGTCAGAAAGTTGTCAAAATTAAAACAGAATTGATCAAAATATCACAAGTTTCATTTTTTAAATGGAATAAAAATTATTGATAGGCGCACCTGCGGGGAGGACTCAGGAGGCTTGAACCGCCCCCCAAGCTCGGCAAGAAGATTTTTTTTACATGAAAATGTCAAAAAAGAGTATGATATTTCAAAAAAAATTCGCCCTAGCTTTGCTCGGGCAGTATTTTAGTAACTAGTTCTTAAATAAACATACTAGGTACTCTATAAATTGGTAACCGCCCGTTTTCCCGAATCGAGATTCCCGAACGGACATTTTCCCGAATGGATTATTTCACGAATATATTTTTCACGAATACTTTTTCCCGAATGCAATTTTCCCGAATACTATTCTTTCCCGAATGCTATTTTTCCGAATGCTATTTTTTCCCGAATGCTATTAGAAAACGAATATGTTACAATATTTTTTAAAAATTTTTTTTGCCTTTCTGTTCAGTCATCAACATTGGAAATTTTTTCAAGATTTATTTACAAAACTACTTAAAGAGCATTTCCTGTTAAAATGGTGAAATCGGCCCTTGAACCGATCGGGACAAAAATCTCCCAAAATGTTGGTATTGATGTAAAACCACCCCAAAAAAATTTTCAACCCCCACCCACAACCGAATTATGGGGCCATTAATGCTCGAAATTCAATAATTTCTATCTTCGGAAGGGGTGGTTCAGAAATTTTGAAATTTTCACAGATTATAGACATTATAATATAGTAGTATATGTGAAATTTTTAATCTCATTTTTCTACTTGCGAGCGGGCACTTGCATTTCCCGGCCGCTACTCGTGGCGGTGAACTATTCGCGTACGCGCCATTTCGAGGGTTGAACGAGAACTCATTCTAAGTAACTGATATTAAAATTCCTTAAGTTTTCAACATGATAAAATTGAAATGTTTCATTTCAATGTAAGCACATTCGAAAAATCAACCATTCGGGGAATCGACCATTCGTGAAATCGGCCATTCGTGAAATCGGCCATTCGTGATTTCTATTCGGGAAAATTGCATTCGGGAAAAAGGATTCGTGAAAAAAATATTCGTGAAATAATCCATTCGGGAAAATGTCCGTTCGGGAATCTCGATTCGGGAAAAAGACCTGTAACCCTATAAATTTGAATCAGTTTTAATTTGCAGAAATTCTGTCTTTTTCAATCGGTGAAATAATTTTTATTGAAAATTACTGATTTTTCATTGATTTTTCGTTCAAAAATTACAGATTTCTCAGTTAATGTTCCATTTATCAGAAAAATCAGTAATTTTGATTAATAAAAATCAGAAAATCTCATTTTTCGATTTTTTTTCACTGAAATCTGCAGGTTAGGTATGTATTATCTGCCTACTGAAAATATCCTAAGTACTCCAGCCCCACTGAAATAACAGGTTACTCGATTTTTTTTTATTGAATTTTGACCCCCTCCCCCCATTTTTCTTGAAATCTGAGCCCCTCCCTTACGCAATTTCTGAGTGCACTTATGTTCAAATGTAATAGAAATAGTCCATAGATTTTCATTTATTTCCAAACATCGCAACATACAGTCGATAAAAAGAAAAATATTTGTTGAAATTTCAAAAAATTTGATTTTAATTTTGTAAAAATTGTTACTTGAGAAAAATTTTAACCAATTTTACAACAACTTTAAACTATTTTCATGAATTTTTCAAAAATTTTGTAAAAGTTTTAAAGTGTATCATTCATTAATTTTTGCATTTTGAGAAAAATGTTGAATTAAATTAGCCTACACATTTTTTTCATACGAGGCTTCATTTGCGCAAAAACCCTAAAAAATTGTTCGAAATATCAGAAAAAGCTCCAATTTGCAATTTTCCAACCCCCTGGTATCCTGATAAAAGAGATATCGAATCGAGCTGACTCCGGTTCAGGGAGATGTAAAAACTCAAATCGCAGATTTTGAATACTATTTAAGAACTACTAAGAAGGTTTTAGAGGTATTATGGTCGAAATCCAATTTTTTCGAGAATGAGTCTACTTTGAGAACCCCTAGCTCAAATCCTCGTTGGACTACGGGGCTCAAATTTTTTCTGAGAGTTCCTCTACTTTAAGTAAACTACCTCACCAATTTTCGACCAAATCCAGGGTATGTTTTTTTTCGATCCGCCCAATGATTCCACCCAACCAATAAAATTCATGAGGGACTATAATCTTCTTTGATGCCAGGAGTGCTGAAAATACATAAAAAGCTAGTTCCCTCCCTTCACATCAAATTTGACTCACATGTTCTAAAATCAAAATAATTTTCAATTTCAAAGCAGTTTCACAAATCCCTTTCCCCTTCCTTCCCATAAAAAAAGAAAACCAAATGAATATTTGAGCGAGTAGAATGACGAACAAACATTCCTTCACCCTCTCCACGCTGTTTTTCAAAAAATCACGATTAAAAATTTATTCAAAAACACCTACCAGTGCTACATATGAGACGCAGCCAGGGATACCCCACCATATGTCGGAAAATTTTTTTTTCGTTTTTTTGGCTCTTTAAGTAGTACAGACTTGTACCTTTCGAATAGCGCAAACCGCATTAAAAAAGGTTGAGAAATGAATTTTCTATGATTTTTCAAAGTTTGTCAAAAAATGATTTTCAAAAATCAAAGTTTTGAGAAAAACGCAAAACAAAATTTGGAACGGTTTTCAATGAATAAAAAAAAATTATGTTCTGTAAACGACTTTTCTCATCGGAAATGGTTAATTTACGTCCTCTTACATCACTTTAGGTCATTGACTCCTTCCAGAAGTTGCCGGCATCGAAAATCGAAACTATACCATATGTCGGGAATCATCTTTTTTCAAGAAATAATGACATTTTTGGTACAAAATTTGTTTTTTTAATAATCGTACACCACTGTAGTTCATTAAAACGAACCTGAAATTACGTGCATTGAGAAATGAAATCATAGTGCAAGTCAAACAACTGTACAAACCAAACTGTGAAAATAATGCTTTGAAAATTAGTGTTCAACAAATATCCGGATAATCGAAATGAAGAAAAAATTGAATTTTCGATTTCGATAATCGATTCTTCGATTTCGATAATCGATTTTTCAATTTCGATTTTTCGATTTCGATAATCGACCTTTCAATTTTGTGAGGGTTCGTGAAAGAATTCGGAAAAGTTCAACCGTTTTCGGGATGTTTTCGGAGCTGTTCGGCAATTTCCGTGTGAATATCCGGATAATCCAAATAGTATTTGGTATTTGGATATCCGGATATTTATTGAACACTACTACGTTTCAATAATAATGAAAGTTGTAAATTTTAACATATTTTTATAAAATTCCGACATATGGTATGGTTTCAATTTCTCAGAGGCCTTCAGCAAAATTCGTTTTTTAACCAAGAAGATGACACTTTTGGGACCCGAACCTATTCTCATATGAAAGTAGAGGGTTCATAGTATACAAATTGATAAAAAAAAATTTTCCCATATTTTTGGTCATTTTTTCTTAATTTGCGTTTTTCTCGAAATTTACTTTTCCGACATATGGTCGGGTATCCCTGGCTGCGTCTCATATTATGAAAACTGTGTACAATTCTACGCTGAATTTAAAAATCATAAATATTTTCGATTTCAGACTTTCTCGTGGATCTTGGTGGATTTGCTTTTCATTGGCCTAATAAATTACACAATTAACTGCAGTAAAAAAATTAATCGATTTAGTCAATTTTTTAAATAATTTAGCAAAGATCCTTAACAGAACGAAAAACAAATAAATACCTACACATAGAAGCCGTAAATTTTACCCAAAAAATTTTTAAGCAGTGAAGTTTTTAAAAATTAATAATTTAAGAAAACCTACTTTACTTGGTTCTGAAATTCGTTTCCAGTTTCATGTTTGCTTCTTTTAGTATTTAGGTATATATTACATTACCATAGTGGAAAAAAAACGCAAAAAGGAGAAAAATAGGGGGGAAATTTCATTTATTTATTTAAAAGGTTTTGAGTTGAAATTTTCTAAGGTGAAGTCTTTCCTTGATTCTTTATGAATATTTTAATTTGTTTCATCCCTGAAACACTCCTTTATTTCGATTTCGGAGAATATTTTTAATCCAAAGTGATCGCATTAATGGTTACTACGATCCTAAAGAAATGTCTCTCGTCATAATCGAAAAAAATTGGAAAATTACCCATGTACGAGAAGAGGGATACACAAAGACAATACAGGGAAATATCTGCTGGCTACGGAGAAATATGTACGACCTAAGCAATGTTTTCTTAGCCGAGCTGAACAGTGCATCGTTCATCTCCTACTCCTAGGTAGGTAGTTAGGTACATACCGTAGAATGGTATGTTATGAATGTCATCCGACGAAGCAATAAAACCATACAGCTTACGCGAGTATGGAAAATATACCTTGCTCATGTACTTGTATAAGCTGGTATCGTATTTACTTGTTGTAACCGTTGGCGTGTGCCTATATTTGGTAGATCGAGAAGGGCAGAACGTGCACAACACCGAGGACGAGGGTACCGACTACGAAGAAGCAACGCAACGTACCCTGCTACGTGTCAATTTCGCTAAACATTCATGAAAGCGTAACATATCCGACAAATTTGCGTAATACCGCAGGCTTTTGTCGGTTTTATTCGCGACGTATAGATACACGGGTAAATTGTAAGCAGCGAAAATTTGCACGTAGTTATAAAGGCATGGCGACGCATCGTACAGCATCAAGCTGAAGATGAAGTTCTTTAGCTGGAGTAATGAAATTTGTATAAAAAAATAAGGCTTGGTGAAGCGAAAAGAGATTTTTTGGGTAAAAATGGAAATATGAAATATTCGAACCTTTCAACGAAACACCCAACACCAGGTTTCTACTGTTGCACACTGAATAGGATGTATCGAAATTTTTTTTTCGGATTTTGACGAAAATTTATGAGGTAATTTATTTTGAGTGGAAAACTTCCAAATTTTTTTTGAGCCCATTAGCTCAAAAGGGAAGGAGCCACCAGGAAACCTCAAAGTGGGATCATTTTTGAAAAAACACAGTTTTTTTCTATCTTTGGTAGTAAGTATATAAGCATCACTGGAAAACCCCGCCCCCCGCTTAACAGATACCACCCCTTTCTTAGGCCCCGCCCATTGCTCACTCATTTACCCCTTCATCTCTTAATCTCCGCCCACTTAACCTCACCTTCCCTTCATCTTTTAACCCAACCAATTCTTTGACAGGTGCCTATCTTAGGTAGAGTTGGTTAGGTTGAAAGAGGATAGAAGGTGAAGTTGAGTGGGCGGGGCTTGAGGAAGCAGAGGGAGGTAGAAGAATGGGGGGAGAGAAAAGAGGGTAGTGAGAAAAAAAAAGGAAGGGTTAGCTATACCCGAGGTGCCAGTGTAATACGGTTTTTAGCAAAACACAACCATCTTCTACGAGCTCTGAAGCAATACTAAGCCGAAAATTGGTACTGCGCGCGCGCGCGTTTGTATTTATAACATCTCAAATCCATCAAAATCAAGCCAAACAATTTTTGGTCATCTACAACAAGTTCTTATGATGTTTTTCAAAAATTTTTAATGGCGATGCAGCCAATTGCAGTTTTATTAACACAGTTTTCATAAAATTTGAATTGTTCGTTCAATGGGCTTGAAAATTGGGACAATTGTTTTTTTGATAACTGAAGGGACCTGACCAACCTGGTATCATAAAAGGATACCTAATGTGACTGAATAAATCAATTCTGAGCGTTTTTCTGTTTTTAATGGATTTTAAGGGCTCTTTCATCTGGAGTCATCAAAAATACTAGAAAATGAAAATTACCAGAATACGGAACCAATTGGAACCACCGCCAAAAAAAAAACCAGGAGAACCACTTTTTTTGAATTTTCCAATGAGAACCAGCACCAAATGGAACCATTTGAAAAATTTATGGAATCATTTCCAATAAAGACTAAAACAAAGATTATAGAGAGAAATTCTCAATAGAGAGAGCAACCAGAGTGGAGTAATTTTGAAATTGACCAGAACCACGAGCACAATAGTATGGTAATTTGAAAAAGTACCACTAATACAAGAGCAACCACCACCATTTGATGAATCGGTTCTTATTGGTCTTTCTTGATTCTTGGTTTTGCTTTTAGGCTTTCTAGATGTGAATTCAAATTTGTAAAAAAAAAATAATTTTGATTTCAAATAGTCAAAAAAAATATCATAAGCCCACTCCAAACCCAAATACCGAACGATAAAAATTGAAAAATGTGGACTGGAATGGTTTGTTTCCTGGTGGTTTGTTTGTCGAAAATGTGATGTTCGGTAAAATCATCAATTGAAAATTTAAAAATAATGATTAAATTAATTAGGCGCAGTTGTGAATTACATTATACTAGCAAATGAAAGAAAAAATCAAAAAATATGAAGCCAAAAAATGAACATTGGGGAAAGGAATTCGATTTCAATGAAACTACCAAACCAATTGGAGCCACCACCAAAAAAGACCTGGAGAACCACTTTTTTTTATAATTTTGAAATGAGAACCAGCACCAATTGGAACCATTTGAAAAATTTATGGAACCATTCCCAATAAAGACGAAAACAAAAAAACTGATTACGGAACCAATTCAGAACTAGAATCGGTGGAAAAAACAAATGAAACTATTAAAACCAAATGAAACCGTTTCAGACCATTATAAAAACCAATTCAAAAACCAAAACCGAAACCATTTCATCTTGAAGGTTAAAGCGAAGCACCACAACTACCAATAAAAAATTTTCAATTGGTTCCTTATTTGAAAATTTCTGAGTGGCATGAAAAAAGGGATCTACCAATTATAAAAATGAAAATTACACACATTTTGTCCAAAAATTCACATCGCTCACATGGAAAACAAATTAATGAAATCCAATGTAAAAGTTAATGACTCAGAGTGTTTGGTTACAATTCTTCAACCTAATAACTTTTACATTCTGAGAGTGAAATTCAAAAAATTGAAACATTTCTCTAAAAATGGAATCTATCAACTATTCAACATTGACTTCACATTTCGCTTTTACCTCAAATTTCAATAATAATATGTTTAAAAAAATATCTTTTCAGCATTTTTTAAATTTCCTTTTAAAAAAAACGAAAAATCATTTTTTAGAAAAATTTTCCCAAAGTATCTCACATTATGGATACTTTTATCCAAAATAAAATTATTGATGGTGATTATCACCGCCCCTCTTTATTCTAATAATTTTTCAAAGATGAAGAAACATCAGTTATACATTTTTTTTTCAAAACCGAAGTAACAGGGAAAAATCGCTGTCAATGATTTTCTCGTTAAAAATCTAGGTACATTAAAACCACTTCAAGACATCATGTGAAGAACCTATTGCTTCACCCTCATTTCAATTTTCGTTTTTAATACGAGCTAAAAATTATTAATAAAACAGGATTAAAATATTTTGAGATACCATAATTCTCCAAATTTCGAATGAAATTGGAAAAAAGAAGAAAATGTCGTACGTGAGGAATTCTCACGGATGACAAATTATTACTCGGTTTCTCGATTCAAGGGGCTGAAGAAACTCAAGTCACCCATTTTAAGGAGTGTGGGAGGAGGAGGGGTTGATCGAATATTCCAGCAGGTACTCTCTTAATCTGAATCAGCCAAATTGACTGATTAAAAAATGCAGAATTGAGTCATTGATGAAATCAGTGAAAAATAAAGTGGCAAAACAAAAACGTGTTTTTTTTCGATAATTATTTCACCTTTGAGGTTCCCTAGCTTTAAACTCCTTTTGGCTGAAGAGTTCAGAATTTTTCTGGAAGATCCCTCACTCCAAGTAAACTACCTCACCAATTTTTGCCACAATCCAGGAAAGGGTTTTATTCATATGACTCACTAAATACACTATTTCGAAAAAATAATTCTCACTAAAAATAATTTGTAATTTTAGAGACACCGGGTATCTTCGAAGGGCCCGTTTAATTGACGGATATTTTAATAATCTATCGAAGGAATGACTTCCTCGAAAAGTTACTAATTTATTACGACGATATTCGTCCGGCCTGCCAAATTATAGCGTGTCGTGTTCGACTCGAAAGAATAACTACACCGTTAGGTTAGCTTTTTTCCCAAGCCATCGAAAACGTATAATATTACCGGATTTGTAACGAGTTAACCCGCTTCGCTGTACACTTACGTTTACGATTTGGTGCGCTGGGAATTTCGGTAATTACCATTTACCATCGCGTTTAGGTATATATTTCAAATCAAAGATCTAGTTTTCCGCTTTTAACTGCGGAACACGTTATTTTCTTTATTGGCCCGGAGAGGGATGGAGAAGGGGAGGCAACGGGACGTGTTAAAATTCACGCTTCGATAGGTTTTCATATACGAGTGGTAAGTATACATATAAGGGGCGGTTTTGATTATATTTACCATTGTGCCACGTAATATTTTTTTATTCACATAACCATACGTGCTGCTTTGCTACGCAACAGCAAACATTCCTAATCGAGTCGACTCGCTTTTTTCCATCGACCACCCACTAAAAGCACGCTGAACAAATGCGAAAAAGTTGTTAAAAATTTGCCAGGCCGTGTAATTCGGATGTAAAAATATATCAAGAAGGCTGGTGGCAGCGTCGTATGGAAAAAAAGAAACAGGAAGCCAAAAACTGTGTCGAGAAGCAGCCCTTTGAATTATATATTTAGTCTTTTGCCATATAATATCACCCATACCGCCGCAGGTCTCTCTGCGTACCCTTGTCAAATATTTAAAACGTCCGAATGAGGCCATAAATCGGATGTCGATTTGCGAACCCGGAGCTACGCTTGGAAAAAATAAAGATTTCGATTTAATTGAACGAAAAAGGTTAATTTTAAAAGGATTGCGAGACTCGAACCTCTAAAACACGTGGGAGGAAAAATACATACAAATTTGGCAACGAACGTGAGCTCAACAAGACGCTACATCGGAGGAGAGAACACCTGATGTGTGCCCAGACGTTGTAGGTGTTGTTATCGTGTAACAAAGGCCGAGACGAGGAAAAAATACCGGAAATACGCGCATTTATGTGTGGTTAAGCGAGAATGCGTGAGTGAAGTGGATAATAAGGTTAAGGCTTGTTCCACGCCAGGATTTTCAATTTCGTCAGCATTGAAAATATAAAACCCAACAGGCTGCATTCTTTTCGGATCATCCACTGAATCGTAATACGAACCCGAGGCGTTATACCGTTCGCGAAAAATTATCCATCATTTGAAACGCATCAAAGCGAAATTTAAAAAGAATATAAAAATAATATTTAAAAAAGGAGAACCGAATCGTTGGCATTAAACGACTCGTACACGTGAAAAGAAAAAGATATGTCGAATGTAATTCTAAAAATTCGACGAGGAAAGGTCTATACGTAGGTATATAAAACGACAAGCAGGAAAAGTTGTTTTATTATGTCGAAGAGAAAACTCGATGCGACGAACCCCATACAATCGTAATACGAGATGCAAACAGCCGACTAAATACACGGTGCCCTACAAAGAAAGCAATAATGTTCCACACTCGGATGTTTCCTCCCTCGCGAAGGTTCAAGACGGAACCGAAATGCTGGCTAATTTATGTATTGATTTTGGAAACGTAGAAATTATTATGGTAATCCAGTTACAATTGGGTAAGTTTCCCATTGTCGCGGTGGTGTTTTTGTTTACAAAACAAATGTATCGGCGGAGAGAAAATAAGGGTGTTTCGGAGCGAAATTCCCCTTCTTTTTGAAAGAGGTATTATGCGGTTTAGCTTCGAGAAGCGATTATTGAGTCGTTGGTGTTTGTAGAATATTCAGAGAGGTGAAACATTCGAACGTTGCAAAGATGGGTTTTTGTCTGGTTAATGAATAATGAAATAATCGATATCATCGATTTATGTTTTTTTGAACAAAGATATGTTTTAAGGATGAAAGTTTGATGAAAAAAAATCGAGCTTAAAAAAATTTAAGCTCCAAGAAGTCCTTCAAAAAAATCAAAAAATGTATAATTGATGAAATAACATCATGTCAAAAGTTAAAAAACTGAGTATTTTCTACGAATAAATATTGAATTTATTTTTCAGTTTGCTTGCCAATTTTGAAAATTAGAAAAACATTTTTAAATTTCTGACTTTTCAACAAAAAAAAAAAACAAAAACAAATTTAATATGCGTCTGATACTTGAGAAAATCATTTCATCCATTTTAGTGCCTGACAAAATATCGGAGTTATGTAATTTGATGCGATACGTTTTCTAATATCTGGCAAAATATCAATTTAATCCGTAATTTTTTCATCTCATTTCAGAAATATTCCTCCCCCCTTCTTGAGTTTTACAAATACTCAACAAATTCCGTTCGGCCATCAAAAAGAAATCCAACAATCACCAAACCATCTTCATTTCTTTTTAAAATTTCAATAAAAAATTAAAATCAAATGCATCAAGATCATTCCTTTGAATAAAAAACTGCCTCCTGGCGCAGAACCCCCTCATGATTTTTTCATGAAATACAATCTTAAACCGAGACATATTCACACCTAAACCGAAATTCCCTATCAATATCATTATTTTCATTAGTATTTTCTTCATTTTAGTTCAGATATGACCCCCTCCCCCCCACTCAAATGATACAAATACTGTACAATCACCAAACCTCCTTCATTTCTTTTTAAAATTCAATGAAAAATTCGAATCCAATGCATCAAGATCATTCCTTTGAATAAAAAAACTGCCTCCTGGCGCAGTACCCCCTCATGATTTTTTCATCAAATATCATCTTAAACCGAGATATATTCACACCCAAACCGAAATTCCCTACTAATATCATTATTTCATTAGTATTTTCTTCATTTTAGTTCAGATACTATCTCCCCCTCCCCCCCTCAAATGATACAAATACTCAACAAATTCTGTTCAGTCACCAAAAAAATCGGACAATCACCAAACATCCTTCATTTCTTTCTAAAATTTCAATGAAAAATTCGAACCCAATGCATCAAGATCATTTATTTGAATAAAAAAAACAGCCTCCTGGCGCAGAACCCCCTTCTACTCAAATCGTCATTACTCCATCGAAAATCAGGACACGACTTCATCTTTGAAAACTGTGAAATTCATCTTTGAATTCAGTTTGTTTGAGCGTTTAAAATTCAGAAAAAAGTGAATGAAATTCGGAAATTTTCAATAGCTATTTGTGCGATTTTAAGCCATTATTGGTCGTTTTTTGTGTATGTGTGTGAGTATGATCAATCATTTCATTGTATTTTTTAGCTGAAGTAGCTGACAGTATCTGAAAATTGTACATAGGTATGACTGTTTAAAATTTCTGAATTTCATATCGTATTTTCAGAATTTGCAGCGCTCAAAAGAACGTAATATCATTGATCTAAAAAAAAATACATAAATTTCAACGATTTGACATATCTACGGATATTTTTGACAAAATAAAATAGGTGGATATAAAAATTTTATAGAATAATTTTTTTTAAATTCAAAATTTTTATGACCTTCCATATTTTGAAACATATCATACTTAATATTCATAATTCAGAAAATGTTTCCTTCAAAAAAAGACCTGCTCTCTCATTTCGAATCATCTTTCAAAGAAATTCACCGATTTTTAAACAAACTTCAGATATTTTACCGACTTTCTGTGAATTCTCACTGCTTTTCAGCAATTTTTTTCGGGTGCCATTTAACTGCACGACAGAAATAATGGTTTGCACGACAGAAAAAATGGAAATAACGACGACATTATATATCAAGCGACGAAACAAATTAATCCACGTAAAAAAAAAAGAATAAACGACAGTAAATAAAACGCACGTCAAAAAAATGTATTTGGGCGACAAAACAAAATAATCAACGGGAAAATAAATGAAAACACAGAAAAAAAATTATCAAACGACAACTTGTGAACGACAATTAAAATCAAAGGAACGACAAAGTACAATTAAAAAAATTAAAAGTTTGAAAAATTAAAAATTAAAATTTTAAGCGAAAATTACAATAAAATGCACGACAATCACGACATATACTCCAACCCTTTCTGGCTTTTGATGGGCGTCCGGGCTTCCTTTTATATAAAGAAATCTCTCCTGAACACAATAAAAAAAAAAACAGATAGAAAATTGGTCGAATAGTTTTGAAGAAAATGGGACAAAAACATGAAAAACCAACTTAACAAGAAAGAGCTTTTAAAAAAATTTCAATTTTCAAAAAAAGTTGAACTTTTCAAGTCTGAAAAACACCTTTTCATAATTTTTTCCAAATTTTTCATAAGTTCGTAGGTTTAGAAAACATGGAAACTTCATTTTTGAGCAATCTCCAATTTTTCTGAACTGAAGTGAGTGAAAATTTGAAATTTAAATATCGTTACTAAAAATAAAAAAATGAATGCTCAGAGTTGTATAGAATTGTGGGCCAAAATTAAGGCAGTATTTAATAAAATTTAATTTCATACTGTCGTTTAATGATTTATTTCTTATCTCAAAAATTGTCGTTCATTCATATTATTTCGTCGTTCATACTTTGTCGTGCAAATCTTACTTTCTGTGTCGTGCATTCCCATTACTCTGTCGTGATTCGATTTTCCCATTTTCGTCGTGCAAACCCTTTCTTTTGTCGTGCAGTTTTATATTCCCCATTTTTTTCACTATTTGCTTTCAGTGAATTTTTCGCGGATTTATTACTGTGTTGCATTTCTGAACGTTTTACAGTGATTTTCGATAATTTTCACTTATTTATAAATAAGAGAGTGCGTATTTTGGGGAATAAATTAATTTTGCCATCAAAAATTTCAAATAGAAATTAATTATATAAAACAATAAGCTTTAAGTAAGTACTTGCTTACAAAGTACTCAGCGCCAGTAAAAAATTTACATACTTAGTACCCAGAGAAGTATTGCCTGAAAAATTTGTCAAGGTTTTTATTTTACAACCAAAATAGTTTACGAAATTCTCTCCTTCTAGGACCAAGCAAAACGGGAAAGAAGAATAATTTGAAGTACCCTGCCCTCTTCCACTGCAATGACAAAATATTACATTATCTTTTGGTAAAGACAATCAAGTTTGAGTTGGGAAACGTAAAGTGATCACTTTTTTTGGAAGGGAGATTTTTGTACAGAGTTGAAAAAATGAAAAAATTGCAATTTAAGTCAAAAAAATCTGAACAGATTCAATTCTAGTCGGGAATTTTCAATTTTTTGGTTTCTCAATCTTCCCCCCTCTTTCAAAATGAGATTTTAAAAAACTCGAAAAAGTATCTACTTTTATTGATATTTTAGCTCATTTTTTGCTTTCCAAAAAAATTTAACCAACTGACTGACATCGGTCAGAATTTGATGAACTTTTTGTGTATCCTCAGTGAAAGTTTGTTGGGTGTAAAGGTTTATTTTAGATTCTATTTTAAGATTAGATTCTCAATTCTAATTCCCGGAATTGCCAAAAATTTGAAAAAGTCGGGAAAATATTGTGTTATAATGTTTTTGAGAATGTAAACGTGTAAAGTTTAAATTTCGACTTAATTATTAGACAAATAAAAAATTTTTAATTGTGTAAAAAATGAAATTAAAAAACTATGAGATTGAGCTTGTGTGATAACTGGGACCTTGTCTGTAGATTGTGCCAATTTTAGAAGTAGAATGGTAAGGGATGTCAAAATCTAAGCTTGAACCTATCTTCTTTCAGTTCCATAGTCAGAATGAACTCATAGATGGGGGTTTTGCTTGATTCTGAGGACGAAGCGTCGTTTCAAAATGAAATTTTCACGTGTGATAAATCCAATTTCAAAATATCGATTTTGTAAATCGTCGATTCACCCAGACTCTCCCCTTCGCTCCACCCATAGCCCAGTCCTCGCACCGAAATATCACTAGGAATTCAATTGGAAACTCGATTTTCGCGATATTTCGAGTCATTCAACACTCTCCATAGATTTATACGTCTCGAAATGAAATTCTCCGTTGAACGAGAACTGGCGAAAGGGAGTGGGTGGCGAAGACGGACGTATATCGTCGAAAAGTTATATATGAAAAATATATAATATAATATATGGTTCCCGGTATCGACAATACGGTTTTCAAGATCGCTGAACACGAATCCGATGTTATTTTATCGCTTATACGCATTCATTACCGATGAATAGAAGCTATAAAAGATTTATTAAACGGCGATATAGCGAAATAAGAACTTGGCGAGGACAAAAAAGAAGAATGAAAAGAAAAAGAAAAAAGTATACACAATACATAGTCGCAAAAGAAAAACATATACACAAAGTATCGAACGCTGAGAAAAGTAAAAGTATTTCAAAATGTTTGGAAAACTCGCTCGTCGAACGAGAATGTTGAACTTACAATACCTTGGAATAGATCACGAAACGACCCAACTTTTTTTACCCTTCAAAGGATAAGTCAACATGTATAGTATAAAGAAAACATCGCGACTTTTTTCCTTCCTATGTTTGGTAGAGAAAAAAACCAAGGAAACTGGAACGATGGAGGTACCAAAAAAACGAACACAAAGAACCGAAATCATAAATAATTCGAGCGAAATGATTTATCGATATTAGACCTTAATAAATTTTTCAATCGGTTGTTGGCGGCCAAAAAAACATACGGCTCGGATGTAGAAAATATATACAGTTAAGAGACCCGAATTACACCAGAAAAGGGTTTGCATGAAGAAAATATCCTGTAATGTGGAAGGCGAGTGACATAGAGGGACGAATTTTTATAGGGGTTGCTAAAATAGAAGGGTTTTTGTCAAAGGTGTTTATCGTGATGGAATTGCCGATAGAAAGTGATTCGTGTAAAGGGTAAAATGGTCTGAGGAAATTGGACTGGGTGTCACGTATTGAATAGTTTTTTGAAAAAATGTCGCAGCATTTTCTATAAAATTGGTCTTACAAGAAAGATATTCCAACTCGGAGTAAAATTTTGAGCCGAAACAGAAATAAATCGAAAGTACCTACATTATAAAAGAACCTCAAGCCGGGTGTCCACAATCTTTCAGAAATGATTTTCCTTGACTTTTCTACGTTTTCCAGACCAATTTTTTTAAGTTTTCCAGACTTTTAGAGATGATATTCATGAAGCATGGAGAAAAGGGTATTTTTGTCTTGCTATTTTTTACGATTTTTTTTTTCTTTTCGATTGCAAAAACAACTCAAATTCAATTCTATCTTTCCTCCGCATAACAACTCGAGAATTTAAATTTATCACTGAAAAAATGTCAAATTAACAGGAAAAACTCGGTTTTAAAGCAAATGAAAATTTAAAAATTCCTTCACAATTCATTGCGCCTCTCCCCTTCTCATCGAAAAAATTAAAAAAATAGCCTCAAATTCATAAAGTCTACGCCAGCCCCTGCAATGTTTTCGGCTTGTCCTAGTAAATCAATAATTTTGTTTCGCTCGAGCGAAAACTTTTACGAAAAAAGACCTTCAAGAGATGAAAATTTATCACTTTTCCCTTATCGAGGTTTCCGAAACTTGACCAACAGTTTAGAATTTGCTACCATTTCCTCTCCTCTTTTTTCAACATCGTGGTCAAGGACATCATGGCGTTTTTTTTTTCTCATCAAAGCTTACTAAAACATACGTTTCCAAAAACAATTAGATTTTAAATCAATTCTATAGAAAGAAAGAATGTAAATCATTTCAAACGTGGCGAGGGAAATTTGTTTTTGAAAAATTCATAACGTAAAGGACAAAGATATTTAAAAAATCTTCGTGAAAATAAGTAACAATTTGGCCCGAGCGGAGCGAGGGTGAAATTTTTTGAAAAACTTATAACAAAATAACAAAAAAACTTCTCTACGTGATTTATCCTTCTTTAGGATTTCTGAAAAATTCCAGAGAATTCCAAACTTCCCAGAGATTTTCAAGTTTTTCAGAACGTGGACACACTGCTAAGCCAAAATTTCAGGTGCCAAAGTTCATTTCTCGAATTTTGGCGAATTTTTGAAATTCCAAAATTACTTTATCGCCCTGCAAAATATGGAAATTTTATCTAATCAAAGAGAAAATCTAAAATTCGATTTTTACTCTATTTTCGATCTTTCGAATCGACTGGAAGTTGTTTAGAAACGTTTTGGAATCTCCAGGAAATTTTGGAATTTTTCAGCACTAGAAAAAAGCCCATAAAAATGGTCCATCTGCGATTATGGAAGCTAAAGTTCATATGGGCCATTTTTATGGGTTTTTCTAGTGCTGAAGAAAGACAACATTTTCTGGAGGTTCCAATACGTCTCGAAACCATTTCCAATCGATTCGGGGGGGGGGTCGAAAATGGAGTAGATACCCAATTTCAGCTTTTTTCTTTGATTAGATCAAATTTTCATAATATTTTACAGAACGATGCAATGATAAGGCACCTAATTTTAAAATTTCAAAAATTCGCCAAAATTCGAGAAATGAAATTTTGCACCTGAATTTTCGGATACAGTTTTTTTATGATGAATTTTCGATTTATTTTTATTTCGGCTTAAATTTTTGCTTCGAGTTCGATACTTTCCTTGTTAGGTGGCTGGATTTTTGAAAACTACTTGAAAAAAATTACCTGGGATAATTTATCATGAAACAGATAATTTCGAATTGAGAAAAATATAGATTTCCGTAATTGAAAAGGCTTTTACAAATAAACTGAAGGTGAAAAACAGACCAAACGATGCTCGCAATTATTCATCTCGCGTCTCGTTCGCGATTTCGGCCGCGAATCTCGAATTAATTTCGTTTTGTCACTTCTAATACGCGGATAAATACGAAAAAAAATAAAAAAAGAGGGCTAAGATGGAAACAGGAAGAAAAGGAGACCCTTCTGAGTCTAGAACGTTCACTGAAACATGTCAATTTCCGTTCAAACGAAAATACGTGTAACAGAAGGGAAACGAGGTGAAAAAAATAAGAGTACACGGATACGAATTCCGAGCACGTTGTTTTGATTAAATTCAATTTCTTCGATATGGTATTGGTCGATATCTGTGGGAAAGACCGCAGACGAGGGAATGTGCTCAATATAGAACGCGTTTAAATAGTATCAAAGACAAATAAAAGAAGGTTCATCAACGATTCCGGCCAAATAACCGAATTAAAGTTGTACATTGGAAACGGTGAGAAGAAAGTTACCGCGAATGAGTACGAGGACTAATGAAGCGCCTTTGTACATTCCAAAAGAAATAATATTTTTGATATTATCCTCGTTTTATTCGGTTTGCCAAACGGATTATATAATTTTTTCGCCCGAAATCGAATTATATTCTTTATTGCGAAGAAAGGAGAACTGAACGGAGCTAAATCTCTGCCACCGAGATTCCAGGAAGGAAAAATCTGACGCTCGTGAAGAGAAATATTTTGAAATTCCGTTCAACGTTTCCGTTAATTATGCTACCGTACTTTTCAAACTCCAGTTGCGGATATGATTGCGTAATTCGAAGAGTTTTAACGTACTCGAGTAAAGGGTTGTGTTGGGCAAATCCCACACCCCGTCCCCTTCGGTCTCTCATTTTACGAATGCAACGTGCAGTAAATTTCGCCGGAACATGTGCACTTGGTGGTAGCATTTTTAAAGATATATTGGCTTCGAAAAATAAGTTTCATTTTGGCGAGTAGCGTAACAGTGCAGAAAACGTGGAAAATACTGTAGAATGGAATCGTTTCCAGGAACCTGTGAGAAAATACAATTTACCGAACGAGAAACGAATTTTAAAATTAAACCCAAGCATAGAAAATTCATACTGAGCTATTTTTCAAAACGCCCCATCCACCTCCCCCCATCGGACTCCGATAAATACGCGAGCGAAAACTTATTCGTATACTTTAATCGGGTTCATATTAACTTTATAACGAACTAACTAAAAGTTTACCATTTCAATTCGCAATTGTGTTTTTCAAACTAGAACCATATTTTAAAAACGTACGGTGCCGTTCGAGGTTTATTCGAAAACAATTTTACCGACCGGAGATTTATGTAGGGAATATGTGCCCCGGATTAGAACTGTGAGCGTTCGAATCAGAGTGTTTAACGTTTCGAAAAGAGGGAAATAGGTGAAAAGTGGAGTGATTGGGATTGAGGACGAGATGGTTTTTGGAATGATTGAAAGGTGTGGAAAAACTTTGGCTCGCGAGTCCATTTGATTACCTGATGCGAGCAGAATTTATCCATCGTTTCCTATCTCCGAGTTGCTTTTCGTTTGGCTATTTCGAAGAGTGACAATTTTTGACTCCAATACAAAAAAATAAAAAGTTGGTAGTTTAAAAACCAGTTTTCACTGGATGAAGTTAGCAAAGTGATTCCAGCGACGTTGAACTTCTTATGACGGGTGCTTCCGCGTGGGACAAAAAAATTTTCAAGGTCCACGTAATGAATGTCCCAAAAATCATAAAACCGGTTTTATTTTTGAAAAATTCAATATTAATGTAATGAACGCATTTTAATTTGACACCTCACCAAATAGTCATCGATCTTATATATTAATATGGAAGATCGATGCAAATAGTATAAATGAAAGCTAAAAAAAATTGAAATTGATAATGAATGAAAGTTCCTCCCTCCCCAAAAGAATTCCAGACTATGGCATTGCTTTTGCTGATCTCCAAACTATCGATAATTTTTTTCTACTTGCTTCAAAAAAGTAATCAATCACCAATCAATCGCCACCATTCCAAATAAAAATTGTTCACGTGATTCGTAGTGCCATCGAACTCATCAGAATGGTCTAAACAATGGTTTTCATACACCATGACACATTGACACATGAATTAAGGGATTTTTTTCGCTAGAGCTGCTGGGGTTTTTCGCGGAATCCTTCATCAAGGTGCTACAGATTTTTAAAATTCGAAATTCGCGACTTTTTCGCCACCTTTTTTCTCGACTTTTTTTCATGGTATCTACCTCTCAATGCTAAAACGGATAAAATTGTTAGGTGTTTATTGAGAATTTTTAATAAGCTATTTTTAACATGATGGAGAGCTGGCATGGGATGATAAGACTTCGCCGATTCTGAACCTAAAATTCAGAAAAAAATTCATTGGAAGTCTGAAGTAGCCCGCCGCCAATAAATGCATCGGCCCAAGCCGATTTTTTTTATCCTATACTCGCATTTTGAAGTTGAGGACATTTCAACAAATCATACAATACCCCTAAATCGTTAAGCCGAAATAAAAATAAATCGAAAATTCATCATAAAAAACTGTATCCGAAAATTCAGGTGCAAAATTTCATTTCTCGAATTTTGGCGAATTTTTGAAATTTTAAAATTAGGTGCCTTATCATTGCATCGTTCTGTAAAATATTATATGATCCAAGTTCAAAATTCCGAGTTCAAAGTTCAACTTTCTCTAAATTTGACAAGTTTTGATTTGAAAAAAATTTTTCAATTCCATATTTTTAAAATTTTCCTCCAATTGTTGAGTTGAAAGAACATAAAGTTGAAATTTAAAAAAAAATTAATATTGAAAAAAAATGAGTAAGAGTACTTACAGTAGAAAAGGGAATGGATTTGGCCCCGTTTCAATTTTCAATTTCTTCCGCCCCCGATTGTGTCCTTCGATGCAAAAAATTCTGAAAACATTTTTGATATCTTCCACCCCTCCTTTTTTCTACTAGGTGGAACTTTGTGCCAAGGAACAGAAAATTTCCTCCACTTCCGTTAAAATTAAAAACTCTTGAGAATGGTGCAAAAAAATGGCCATAGCTTCAAAAAGGAAGGGTTGTAGGGGGTCAAAAATTTTTCCAGAATTTTTTTCATCTAGGACCACCATTGGTGGAGGGGAGTAGATTGAAAATCGAAGCGAGGGCCAAATTTACTGCTAATATTGCCTAAATCTACGCATTTGAAATTATTGGAAACAATTTTGAGTCGTAAGAAATTTTAAAAAGTAAGGAATTAAGAAAAACTTGAAAAAATCAAAGTTGGAAAAATGTCAAGAAATTTAAATTATAAAAATTCTACAGTAAAAAAAATTTCAAAAATTCTAGTATACCTAGATATTGGAAATTTTTCCAACTTCATTTCTTCATTTTTTCAACTTTATAATTTCAAACGTTTTTTCCATTTCCAAAATTAATTCGAATAATTTTAAACATTTTTTCAACTTTGAATTTATGAAGAAATTTTCAACTTCATGTTTTTCAATTTTTCGCCCTAAAGTACCTAATGAGAGGAGATTCTAAAAAGTGATGAAAATATGAGGTCAAAAAAAATTTTGAATCAAAGTTTGAGAAATTTTGAGAAAATTTTAATTTAAAAAAATTAAATAATGGAAAAATTTTAAAATTGGATATATCTAGCTTTTAGAAAAAAGTAGAAAAATAGAAAAAATTGAAGAGCTCTTAAATTAATAAGGCTTATTCCTTCAATTGTATAAAAATATTTATGGCCTACGAACTTTTTTTTAATGGACAAGTGGCACGAAATTTTTTTGGGGAAAAAATTATGAAAAATCAAAAGTAGACATTAAGAGATGAATATTTTTTTTAAAATTGAAAATTAATCCATCAGGGCGGGGTCAATATTTAATAAGGCAATCATATTGCCATCCATCTCAAAATCTAGGTTTTTGGGTACACTGAATCCAAATCTGGCCTTATTTTTGATCTGAGAAGCATCTCAAACAAATTTACTGAGAATTGGGCAGAGTTTCGGTGAGGAAAAGGGCGGGCGGGGCTGGTATTAAATAAGGCAATCATATTGTCATACACATCAAATTCCAGGATTTGAGTATGCTGAATCTAAATCTGGCACTATTTTTGATCTGAGAAATCTCAAACAAATTTACTGAGAATTGTCAGCGTTTGGGGGGGGGGAGGGCGAGGTCAATATTTCAAAAAGCAATCATATCGTCATAAATATTAAATTCTAGGTTTATGAGTACACTGAATTCAAATGTGGCATTAGGTATTTTTAACCAGAGAAACATCTCAAACAAATACATATACTGGGAATTGGGCAAAGTCTGGTCGGAGAAAAGGGCGGGCTGACTTTTAATAGGGCAATCATATCGTCATACATGTCAAAGTTTAGGTTTTCGAGTACGCTGAATCCAAATTTGGCACTATTTTCGAGTAAAAATACGCAACATTTGAACCAGGCAACCTATTTCGATATTTTCCGACATTCCACATTTAATTTAGCAAAACATCATTCTTTTACCTCGACGACGATCAAATAACTCCCCCATGCTCTCCAGTCAGCAATTCCTTCACACCGCGAAACAAAATAGACATTCTTAATTTCTCAACTCGGACTATTTTCTTGCGGAAGCGAGACCCGGTTACAAACAAATTGCATAAATAATGACAAATAAGAATCGAACGCCGTTAAGTCGAGGCTACGCGCGTCGCTATAACGGGTGAAGAATCAAGCAAATAAATAAAAGAAACGGTAAAGAGTTTCAAAATGGCGAATATTTATGAAGTAAAGTCTGCCAGATAAATAGGTTGCGTTGCCGTACGTGCGGAAAGATTAACTCTATAGCGAAGAGCACGACGGCGAGGAGCGAATAGCGCAGAACGGAGAAAAAACGCCGAACGAAGATATTGCCGTATTGCAATTCCGTTCTGAAAATTCAAACTTAATGGCCTAACGTTGAAATATTGAATGAAAAGGCCTTTGCCAATGTAACGCCACGCCATACCCATCCGATAGAATTTTCCGTATTTTTCAACGAAAAACCCCTTTCGATTTGATTTTATTTCGAATCATTCAAATAACGTTGCGCGAAATACGACCTACAGTCCGAATGAAAAACAGCATAGTTTTAACAGCTCGAGCTCGAATTAGCTCGATACGAACTCGATCCGAATACCGTAAACATTTATAATAACAAAGAGAAACGTTTTACAGCCTCGCTATTTGCCTATACCCAAGAACGTGAAAAATACGCTAAAGAATCGCCAAGAATTTTATGGTGAATTTTTTTGGATGAGAAAATTTGACGAATGGGTACCGGTGGATAAGATGGGCGAATCTGCCCACAGCTGAAATTCTAAATTAACCTATGAAATTTGGTACTTATGGTCTGAAAACAACGTGGTAAAAAATTTAGCCCCCTACTCCTCTTCTTGTTTAGCCCTTAGTATGGGACAAAACGTTACTTTTTTCAGCCTTTTTATTGAAATGTTTGATTTCCGCGAGTTTTCAACCGAATTTTTTCAAATTTACGTGGATAGTACACCATACTGATAGTCTAGTAGAATTAACATTTCATAGGGAAAGACTCGGCGACCAACCGATTTTTGGCTCTAATGGTCCATTTTTATGTCCTGAACATGAATCTGAAGTGTCCGGTCCCGTCCGGTGTGCGCGTCTCCCTCAAACTGTGGATCTTTGCCCTCTTTTCCCCAAAAAACAGGTTTTTGGCCCATTACCCCAACATATTTTCGCTACAGCAAAAGTGAGGCATATGAAACATATTCTACGTCAAATTTCCTATCAGATGACTTTTGAATGGTATTCGCAAATCCAAGGGAGCTGGAGCTGTAATTGATCAAAAGGAGGGGGTTTTCCTCAAAAATCTAATTTTTGGTTTATATCAGTTGAAACATTGATTCTAGTGCAAAAACGAGGTCTATAAAAGTTAATCTACATCAAATTTACAATCAAATGACTTATCAATGATATGCACAAACCCAAGGGGCCTGAAGCTACAATTGAGAAAAAAAGGGGGTTTCCAATATTTAATTCATATTAACACTAGTCGACAAAAAGAAATTTTATCATGGATATGTTTTTTCCACTGGAGGTAATTCCAAAATCCCACGAAACCAAAATTGGCGAGACCCTATTTTATAAGACACTATTTTGGAAGACGCTGACTTAAAAACTTATAAATTTTTTCATTTTCGAAATTAACTTAATATCAGACAGTCAGAAATACCACTGAATTCCTAGGATATGAGTTTTAAAAGCATAAATTTTTATAGTTTCTAAAGTAACTTAATATCAGAAAGTCAGAAATGTCAAGCAAAATAGCGGTCCAACAAAATGTCAGAAAGTCTGCAAAGCTTACGAAAAGTGATGAAATTGCTAGGCAAATAATTATTTCACGAAAAAAAAGAAAAGGTAAAGGTTCTCATATTTTTTAAAATGATTTTTTGAAAGTAGGTAGGTAACATAATATCAGAAAGTCAGAAATCAGTGAAAATTTTAAAATTGAAAAATGGCCACACAATCGCTGAATGTTGACAGGAAAAAACATATCCATGTTACCAACATTTCCTTCCAGAGGAAATTTCTACCCAATTTTTTGTTCTGTGTTTCAGTTCTAATGCCTAAATTCTGATTGCAGGCATCGAAATACACCAACATATTTATTCGTGGCTTTCAAAGTTTGCTGGGGGGGGGGTGTCGAAAATGAAGTTTTTCGAAACAATAAACACGAGCTTAAGGAGAAAAATGTCAAAAAAAGTTTTGGACTAGTATTACAGGAAATTTTACGGCGAATCGAATGGAACAAACCGCAGACCTCTATCTGATTTAGAAAAAAAGTTATAGCTTAAACTTTCCTAAATTCTGTAAAAAAATCTAATTTTTTTGAGTCTTGCCTACCAAAAAGTGAAATTTCTGTGAATTAAGGGAGGGGAGGGGGTGATTTTTCGAGTGACGTACTTACATCACAAAATTTTGCAGAAGAATGATATAAAATGTATGGGGATTTTTTTTTCAAAATCACTACTTTTTGTAAGATTTTTAGATGCTCCTCCTTAGGCCAAAAAAAGATTCAAATTTAACTCTAAACATTTTTGAACCTACCCAATAGGGCTGTTGAAACTACGTCATCCTTATCAAAAAGTGTGATAAGGAACTGGTGGGGAAAAGAAAAAATCGTTTATTTCGTACGTATTTATACGGAATTTTCATAAATTTATCAATTATTGCAAAAAAAATGAAGTTTTGTGACAATTGTGAAAATAATAAAATTTGTAGCTAAGAAAAAAAATACTTTGAAAATTCAAAATTTTCCCACCAGTTCAATTGTGACGTCAGTTTCAACAGCTCTATTCCCTCTCATCACAAAAATTTGAAAATTTCAATTTATTACAGAAAAAATTTCAAATAAAAATGAAAAACCAAGTATAAGTACATATTTCAAAGTAAAATAATAAAGTTTTGAAAAATGAAACAAATTATGCCAGGGTATCTACCAAATCAAGCGAATAAAAATGAAAATTCGGATTTTTCTGAGCTGAAAATTTATAAATTTCTTTACATTTTATTGCCCCCCCCCAAAAAAAATACAAAACCCATGCCTCAAATTCATAAATCCGCGCAATTCCCTGCAATCTTTTCAGTTTCGACCAATAAATTAAAAAATCAATGAAGAGGTAAAATATAAATCATTTCGTTGAGACATAGGTATAAATATGTTGAGCTCTGTTGAGTTCGAGCGAAGGAAGGGCGGAAATTTTTCCGAAAAAAGATTTAAAAAAAATGAAGATTCATCACGTTTTCCAAAACATGGCCAATAATTTCAAATTCTGTTCCATTCCCTCTCATTTTTTTTTTCAACGTCATGGTAAAGGGTATCATGGCATTTCTTTCTCATCATAGCTCATTAAAAAGTAAGTTTCTAAAAAACTTCACTCAAAAAAATGAAAAATAATAAAATAAAAAAAAATCGAGTCATCATCAATAAAAATGCCCTAATTACCTACAGTAAAATTTATTAATCAATTATAAAAAAATGTATTTCTATGTAATAAATTTTACCAACATTGTGAATGGTGCCCCGTTATTATTTTTTTTGCATAAAATTTATTAATATGTTTTTTCAGTGTTGGATTTAAATGAATTCTGTAGAAAGAAAGAGTGCAAATTACTCAAACGTAGCTAGGGAAATTTTTTTTGGATAATTTATAATTTAATGGACAAAGACATGAATTTAAGTATCAATTTTATTGTACATTACGGTCAAAAAAATTATGATAAAAAAATCAGGGAAAATTTGAAATTTCTTTGGGGATTTTCTAAAAATTTTAGAGAAAATTCCAAAATTCCCTGACTTTTCCAGGTTTTTCAGAAAATAGACACCCTGTAGAAAATTCGATTTGAAGTTTTCAAACATGAGTTTCGGTTAGGAAAAATTGTCGAAAATTATTTTCAATCCATCCACCAATACCCCTCAGTATGGCGTACAATCTACGTAAATTTGAAAAAATTCGGTTGAAAACTGGAGGAAATTAAAATTCTCAATGAAAATTCTGAAAAAAGTAACGTTTTGCCCCATACCAAGGACTAGGAGAGGAGTAGGAGGCAAACATTTTTACCACGTGGATTTCAGACCAAAAGTACCAAATTCCTTAAGTTAATTTAGAATTTTAGCTGTGAGGCAGATTCGCCAATCTTATCCGCCGATACACTTTTAAAATACTCGAAGTTAAATCGTCATTTTATCCTTCGTGTTTTATTTTCCCTTTCATCTTCGTGTTTTTTTCTCACTTTCATATCGATACAGGTTGAATTTTATCACGTGAATTTGCGTATTTTTAAAAGCTCAACCGCATCGTACCGTTTCGCATATTAATTTTTCAACGCGATTGTCATTAGGGTGAACGATTTTATTGCTCATTTATACCGCATAATATACTCGTACTTCGGAATCCGGTATATTTATAGTACGACTGCGAATATTTGTACGTGTGGTTCGCACGGTGGGCAAAAAAAACCCCTCACCCTTGTTCATTCTCCAACACGGTCCAGTAGTGTTTTATGATACGGGCCGATGCTGCGGTGGCGAGTATTATTTGGCATTTGTTCCATTCGTACTATTGACATGGTTTCGTAATTTTCTATCCAGCGAATTATGAATTTTTGCCAAAATTTTCCATTAAATTTAATAGTATGTGTAGAAGGGTATTACCTCCGCGGCAGTGGTATCGTCATCGATGTATGATCAAGTGTGCGGCGATATAGATACGTGCGAACTGCGAGACCGTTTTTTCCCTTTCTCTATCCATTGTACTATTTTCATCGCGTTTTAAGCGCTTTTATTATGTATTCGTAATCAAGTGGCGAGGACCTTTTGAAAATTGTTTCCAATCGCTGCACCGTCGTTCTTTTCTCGCGATTAATTAACTCGTAATGACGGATTTAATTTTCGATCGTGTTGTGTGAAGATTTAGGTATCTCGTATTTTTGGTATAGTTTCATAACGTTGCTGCGGGGCGGATTTAGAAATGCTAGGTTGCAATTTTTAATAAACGAATGGACGATATTATCGTTTTTCCCGCAAAGAATGCGAGGAAAAATAGAGAAAGTTATTCTAAAACGTGTCGAGGTACATAAAAATGACGCAAAATGAAAATGAAACTGACAAAGTGATTCATGATTCCGTTGCTCCTTCAATATCGTTCTACCTGATTTTCAACTTTTCATTCAATCTACTCTCTCATTCTGAATCAGTGAAAAGTCACTGATAAATAGTCAGAATTGCAGCACAGGAAAAATCAACCAATTTTCGCTGATCTTTCAAAGATTTTCGCAGATTTTTTAGAAAATATAATAAATTTCACTGACTTTTCAGTGAATTTTCATCACTGATTTTCCAGTAATTTTTCTCACTGATTTATTTTTAGTAAAAAAAATGACACTGATTTTCTCCTGTGCTGCAATTCTGACTGTTTCTCAGTTATTTTCAATAATTTTCTCGAATGACCGAACTGAGCTAAGAAAATGCTTTCCTGAAATTTGAAGGATTCTCGAAAAGTTTTGATATAATTCCCATTGAAGGAAAAAAAGTTCACAGCAAGAATTTGTATTCTTGAAAAATTGAACAGATCATGCCTTATAACGTCGTGAGATAGAGAACTTTCTTCGATTTTGGCTTTAATTGTATGTACCGATATAATCATGAAGCTCTGTTGAATCGATAAATCACGGTTCAAATCGAAATTTTTCACTCTTGAAAAGTATTTAAATCAATTTTCGAAGCATTCGGGGGGAAAAACGGTTCGAAGGAGACTGGAACCAAATGTTCAATGATTCGCGATACGAAAATATGGATGATTCGTGTTTGTGATTCAAATCTCTCTTTATTGGCCTCGTTTTTTTTTTTTTTTTTAATATTTAACCCTTTGCTGCATAGGTGGTCATATACGACCACAGCTTGCCCAAATTTGAAAAAATTTGAAAAAATTCAAAATATTTCCAAAACTTTACTTTAAACATTTTATGAACATCCCAATACATTAAATTTCATGATTCATTCGCATACTTTGGTAAATATTTATAATAGCTAAAAAAAATTCCCCAAAATTTGAAAATTTTTGGAAAATTTTGATGGGAAATTCATGCAGTAGAGCGTTAACATTTTTAATTGAAAAAATGAAAAAAATTCAAATGATTAGTAAATTTTAATATTTACCCCTTGATATGTTATCAAGTATTTTTTTTTTTTGAGTTTTACTATGGAATAATCAAATGGAACTCTGAAAATTTATTAACACAATTATGATTCCAATTCACGTTTCTGAAATAATGATACGATTCGAGAATTGTTCAATTTATTCACGATTCGTGATTCGAATCATAGGAATTTCGGCTGATTCGCAAGTCTTTGGATTACAAGAAAATTAAACGGTTAAAATATAAAATTTATCATGATTCAAATCATTTTCCAGATAATTTTACCCAAAACTGAAATTTTTTCTATCGATTATACTCACTGAAGCGAACATTTGAAATCGAATAATTAACTCATCAATATCTAATTAAAGGATAGAGAGAGTAAATTTCTCCTCAAAAATAATTTATGAAAGCGATATAACGCATAGTATTTTGAATTTGATAACAAAATTTCATTGTACATATTACACCGAATTCTTGAGGCATGAAAGGCAACTGCTTGCCCGATTCATGAATTTTTTTAAATTCAAAGCTTTCTGCCACTTTTCATCTTCGACAGGAAAAAATTTAAGGTGCTTCGGCATAGAGAACAAAATTTTAACTTGGTACATTTCAAAAAAAAAAATTCATCTAGTTATCTCAATTAGAAAATTTTTTATTCTACGAAGAAAAATCTTTATTCATTATTATTTTCCCTTTGGCACAAGAAATTTTTTAATTGAGGTAACTAGACGATTTTTTTTTGAAATGTAGCTGAAAGTTTCCTTTCAATGCCGAAATAACTTAAATTTTTCGCCGTGGAATAGGAGAAATGGTAGAAAGCTTCGGATTAAAAAATTCATAATTGAGCAAGCAGTTGCCTAATTTATGCATTAGACAATAATTTAGTCCATTTCATAATTCAGAAATTACACGGATTCGCGTAACATACATGGTAATATTTGAGTCCTTTTCAACGTAAAATCCGATTTTTTGGCCAATTTTTCATTTGCCTTTCTCCACCTCCCCCCAAGGGTTCGTACAACAATAATCTTTTGAAAAAAAATTGAAAAAAATCGAGGTACGTGTCGAAATTTGAGTAATTTTCAATGCATGAATTCGATTTTTTTGGTTCATTTTTCATCTTACTCCCCTGGGAAGTGAGTACAAACATAAAACAACACACAATTCAATTTTTTGGCCCATTTTCTTTTCACTCCGTAGAGAGGTGGTAAAACGATGAAATTTTGAAAAAGCATCAAAAATGGATTCAGGTAGGTCAACAGATGGACTCCGATTCGTTTAATAAATTTGAAAATAAAATAGTTTGAATTCTTATTTCAGAATTCTAAGACTACAAAAACGTTGTAAAATGGTGTGCTTTTATAATTTTTTAGAGGTTTTTCTGAGATTTTGATCTTATTTAATCATTACATTAAGTCTGCAGACACAACGAATTGAACTAGATTTAACATTTTAATTTCTACAAACATTTTCTTAACAAAATTTTTTACTTTCAGAAAATAAAATCCCCGATCCTCCCTTCCGTCTCCAAACAAAAAATAAAATCAATAACTTTTTTAAAAAGTTTCGTTGCAGTACCAATGCCACAGGCGCACCCAACGAGAAGGGGGTAATCAGGAGACTCGAGCTCCCTCTTTAAGCCCATCAAGTAAAATTTTCATCATAAAAATGTCAAAAATTGCATATTTTTTTTGCTTTTCAAACATGATTTTTCAACAACATTTCGTTCTCGTTTCGCTTAAATAGTGTTTTAATCAATCTATATTTCTTAAATGAACGTATTATTCCCTAAATTTGAATCGGTCTTTGATGAAATTCTGGTTTTTTAAATCAGTGAAATATTTCAGTCAAAAATCATTGATTTCTCAGACAATTCCAAATTTGACAGAAAAAAAATCATTTCAACTAAAAGATCAGAGAAAAATCACTGATTTTTAGTTGAATTTATTTTACTTATTCGAAGTGCCAAAATTTCACCAAATTTGACTGATACAAATTCAGAAATTATATTGATTGTTTGTTTCGAAAATCCTGCAATTTCTCAATATTTTTCTTTGCTCTAGTAAATGTACATATGTTTCATACAGCTACTGAAAATACCCTGACTATCTGCGCCATTGAAATAACGAATTACTCAATTTTTTCATTGATTTTGAGCTCCTCCATCCCTTCCCCATTTTTTCTCGAATTCTCAGCCTCTTTCTTACTTACATATTTTCTGGATGCGTTTATGACTAATGGTGATTTTAATCAAAATTCTGTGAAAATTTTGCAAATTCTAGCACATACTTACATGGTGTCAACTGGATCTAAAAAATGAAATTTTTTGATATTTTCTAGATTTTTTTGTCATTTTCATCCCATTTTTTTGGTCAAAAAGAACCCCTTTTTTTTATTCTTCAATTAAAAAATTCAAGAAAACAGGAAATGTTGAAAATCCTTGCTATTTGCAATAAAATCATTAAAATTCTTGCCATTGATTTTTCTGTTTCCAAGATAGAATTCTTGCTTTTCTCTAGTTTTTCTTGTTTTTTATTTCCATGTAGAAACCACGACATTTTTCAAAAAATTAAAACTCTGCGATAATTTCACCTCTACTCGACTCACGATAAGCTACTTATACAACGAAATTTCGCCTTAACCATCGCAAATCTCTCAAATCTCTCCTCGTTCTTCTTCATCTCCGACAACCACAACCTAATCATCTTCTACAAAAACCGTAAGCATTATCGGGCCAAAAATCTCGAATCTTTTTCCAAGCTGTACCATCGCCATCGTCTGGACCACACACAGATCCTACGCTGATTCGCATTGTCGTCCAAACCGAATCTTAATTACAATTCAATTATCGTTTTTCTTTCTATATAAAACGTTAAATTTACTACTCGCGATAAAATTATATCCGCGTATTATCTGGTAACCTTTTCCCCCTACAGTTTCGTTTTATACCCAAAGCCAGACTCGCCTCGGCGCAAACTTGCGTTACGATATCGACGAGACGCATTCGAGCTGAAATTTTCAATTTATTAAACCATAAAGTTCATTAATAAAAGCAATAACTTACGCGCCCGTATCGACTACCATCGCATATACTGACCTGGAAAAACAGAAAAAAATTCTATATAAGTAACATTCCAACACAGTATCGTTAAAAATCACGCAGACAAAGCGAAAACACCGAATCGAATTCGTTTTATTTTCGCACGACTGGTGTTTAATTTAATTTCATTATTAATACGAAATTAATAAATTCTAAAGAAAAGTCAAAAGCTTTTTTTGCATTCTTTTTCGCCTCGTTTCTCGCGTAAATACAAATATATTGCATGTTAAAACAGCGAAAAAAACGACTGTCTTGTCGCGATGTTTTTTTCACCACCCACGTTTCATTTTTTCGCTGCCTTGGTTAAAACTGCTTAATTTATGCGCGAAATTATTTCAAATTTTCCTTCCCGTCTCTGTATTCTGTCGACATGGCATAAACGTTGCCAATGGAGCGAGGCGGAGGAACAGGACGCCTTGACGAATGAATACAAATGTGAAAACATTTGGACATCTGCCCGTCAAAATGCTTTCACCAAATAACTCGCGGATTAAAAGCTCGACGTATGAGAAAAAAAAACTTCAACAAGTTTTTTCTTTCAACTTTCAACAAACCGAAACATTCCGACATCAAAATGAAAAAAAAAACTTATTCAAACAAGTCGTTATCAAAACTGCGTTAAAGTGATTTGTAACTTTTTACTTTTTTTCCACCCTGGCAGCTTCTATCTCTTCTAACTCGTCGTATCGGGTTCTTCTTCGTATTCTCGTCGTGTTTATATTAAAATGATGTATGTACGAGCGAGTCGAGAAACCCCAAAAAAACCTCTCTCGAGGTTGTTAAAAAAAAAAGAAGAAAAAACGAACTAAAACATCGCGAGAAACGCTTATACTACATTTTTATATGTATACTTAGCACACGTACCATGTACCGTGTGTATATATAAACTGTATTATACGCGGAATACACTCCACACTTCGTCGCATATCTTATTTTGCGCAAAAACACATTTTCAAAAGTAATTTAATACGATTTAGTTGTATACGAGATGAAATTACGCTTAAGAAAATACCATCGCAGTGTACACAACGCCATTCTCCCAACTATACTATAATTTACTACTTTCGTTTGTTTCAGGTGTACACAATAACCTTTCATTTTGTAAAATTGTACTTAAAAGAATTTCCTCCCCCGATTCCCTCCGATCTTCACTATTCTTTTTTACAACGAGGTTTATGCATATTGGGTGAGAATACCTATTTGCGAGAAGCGCAGCCACCGGAATCTCGAGTTTTTTAATGAAACAATACAAATTATTCAACGACGAGCAAACGTTCTTTCAGTGCTGGGCAACTTTTCGCGTTTGCACTTGAACTTTTGTAAGGAATACGCTCTCGCCGGAGAATATTCGAAAGATATCCTCTATCATTTGGCGTCGTATTTAGGTTAGGTTTTGTTTCAAGATTCTTTTCAAATTTTCGTTTTATTTTTTATATTAAATAAGACTCTCGGAGGAATTTGAAGATTTAACGAGTCTGTTTTATTTTGGACGGAGATTAGAAAAAGTTGAGAAAGGGAGGGGAATTTATACCCCTCTTTTTCCCTCTGATGTAAAACCGTTTTTGGAAATTCAAGGATCGCGTATAATATTGAAATACCACTTCGAAAACGTTGATGATTTTGATTCCCTCTTCACTTCTCCTCCGTTATTGTATGGCCCTCCTTGTTGTTTTTTTTTTCAATAGTGTATATTTTGATTATCGAAAAAATAAACCCATTTTTTTTTCAATTTGTTACAGTTTTGATGAGATTTTGATGAAATTTACACAATTTTTTTCTATAGCTTTGCAGTTTATTCAATATTTTGGAAAATTTTAAAAATCTGTATCATTTTTATGATATTTTGGAGGATAATTTAATAAAATTTTGAAACTAATTTACCTAGTCACATCTAAAAGTTGAAAGAAAACTGGTTTTTAAGCCGAATTGCAATAAAAGTATATTGCTAATATTTTGTCAAAGTTGCACTAGACTTCTTCAGAGCTTGGTTGGATTACTACCCGGCGTGCAAAAAAAAACAGACAAATTCTGCTCCTCTCTGCTCCTTTCTGCTGAGAATTTCTGCTCTTTTATGCTCTTTTTTCTGCTCCTCTCTGCTCTTTTCTGCTCTTGTCTGTTCTTTTCTGTTTCTTTCTGACCATCCGATTGTCAACCGGGGGGGGGGGGGGAGAAAAGGGTCGTTCAACGCGCAACAGGTAGTCAAAAAAGGTGGTTCATCACGCAACAGGGTCTAAAAGATCAGACAAGTGAGAATTTCTGCTCTTTTCTGTCCATTTGTCTACTTTTTTTGTACACCGGGTACTCAATCCTTGTTCAATCCTGGATTTGGTTACATCCCTATTGCAAAATTAGAACCGCGTATACGTGGGTGTAAAAATGAGACCGCACTTACGCGGGCGAATGAATAGGTGGAGTAGCGTAAACGCAGTAGGGTGCAACTGCAAAATAGCGGATTTGCTACTCAGCAATTCGGCGTAGAACAGGTTGAACAGCCGCACTTGAAAGGGACTGTTTGGGTTTACAATATGTTGTGTACTAAAAAGAAAAAAGTAGTCAAACCAGTTTCAATGCAATATTTTAGAAACCACTTACAACAGCTGGTATACAGGTAGTTGGTTTACAGGAGCACGCCACCACAACAGGTTTAGTCTGTAGGTATAAAAAGCAGTACTTCAGTAAGAAGTCAGATTTTTTTTTTCAATTTCAATTAAATTTGGAAAAAATTTTCCTTTTTTTATATATTATAATAAATATAAAATTTTAAAGCACATTTGGCGAATTTCTATCCCTCCCCTCGGGAGCTGGAACCTCAGAATTCACAATTAAAGAAAAAAAGGGTAATAAAACCTAGAAAAATCAAAATTTTTCAATTTTTTAAAAGAGTCATGTCTAAATCTATATTTTCGAAGATGTAGAACACAAATTTGATAATATTTTTCGCTCAAGAGTAGAGGATTGGATAGAAAAGGGGCAAGGGTGGGGGTGAAAACTTGAAAAATCAAAATTTCACAATTTTTCGAGTAATATACTTATCTGAATCTATGATTTCGAGGGTGTAGAATATGAATTTGGAAATATTTTTTGCTTGGAAATAAAGGGTTGAGGTAAGAAGGAGGTGAGATTGGGCTGAGAGCTTGAAAATTTTGGATTTCATAATTTTTTCGAGTAATATACACTGAAAAAACTAAAAGTACTGAGTCCCATGAATACGACAATCGCCTATCATGAATTTTCAAAAATTCCCGCAATGGAAAAAATATCGGTAAATTTGTACTGAGTACCGTGGACGCGGTAAACATTCCCATACTTCAAGTAAAGAGTACCATGGGCGCGGTAACCATTCCCATACTTCAAGTAAAGAAAATCTTGGAGTATGGGAATAGTTACCGCGCCATAGTACTCTTTACTTGAAGTATGGGAATGTTTACCGCGTCCACGGTACTCAGTGCAAATTTACCGATATTTTTTCCATTGCGGGAAATTTTGAAAATTCATGATAGGCGATTGTTAGGTTTACGGTACTGAGTACCATATTTTATTGGGTCCTAGTACTTTTAGTTTTTTCAGTGTACATATATGTCAAAAACTATGTTTTTGAGGCCGAGAATACAAATTTGATAATATTTTTGGCTCAAAAATTAAGGGTTGAGGTGTGAGGGGGAAGGAGGAGGCCGAGACCTTGGAAAATTACAATTTTTCAATTTTTTGGGTGATTATCTGAATCTTGTTTTTTAGGGCATAGAATATGAAATTTACCAATATTTTTTGCTTAAGAATGAAAAATTAGGATGAGAAGAGGGCGAGGCAGGGGCGGCGAGATCCTGAAAAATTTTAATTCCGTAATTTTTTCGAGTAATATGTCGAAATCTACGTTTTACAGGGCGTAAAATACAAATTTGACAATTCTTTTATATAGATGAAGGGTTAGGATGACTAGGGAGTTAAGCGGGGTCCACACGCTTCAATCTTTTTCAATTTTACTAGAACCAGTGTGATCAAGTGGCTTGAATCAAATTTTTATCAGTTCAAAGGAATTGTTTGTTTATTTCTAAATTGTTTCTATTTTTTAATACATCAACCAATTAAAATCAACTGTACCAAAACATAGCCAAATATTTCTCACAAAATCTTTATTCCTATTGGTTAAAATGCAGTCAAGTTGAATCAAGTGACAAATAAAGTTGAAAATTTTCAACTTTACTTTCCGCTGTTCACCACTTGATTCCAAAAATTTGCAGTTGAAACAAATTGGTACACACGAGTCAAGTATGTTCAAGTTTACTTGATTCAAGCTATTTGATCATACTGGTTCCAGTAAAATTGAAGCGTGTGGACCCCGCATTAGACCAGAAAAATTTCAATGAAAATGGTAAATAAATAACCAAAGAAACTTCATCAAAACATTAAGTAGATATAAGAATTCCTTGAAATAAAATAAAACAGTTACTTGAATCATTTTTAAAAAAGGGGTGAAAAAACGATACAGACCTTGAAAATTTACTTATACGCCAGAAAAATTCCAAAGATTACAAAAATAATTCACATGGGGGGGGGGGGGTAAAATGTCGTCACCGAAATATAAAAAATTGTCAAAAATTAAATAAATGATTCTGCATTTTTCAAAAATCGAAGAAAAATCGCCATTATAATCACTTAAAATGACCTAATTATAAATTTGTTAAAATAATGGAAAACTTTTGAACTCTCCCTTCAAAATAACTCAAAAATGATGGAAAATTAACGAAAAATAAATGAAAAATATTGACGAAAAAAGAAGAATAAAAATCATACTTAGGGGTTATTTAATCGATATCATTTCGAACTAGTTTTATGCATTCTGACAATTTTTCGATACTTTATCGAATTTTCAAAAAAATTCAAATAGTTTCTAGAACATTCAACAGAATTTTTTAGATTTTATGAAATTTCATGTTGTTCAACGTCGTTTCAACATTTCAAACCATTTCAATAATTGCCCGTTCATTTTCATCAATTTTAGATTTTTTTCAAAAAATATTTCACGTTATTCAAGACAATATTTTTCAACTTTTACAACATTTTAATCAACCCTAGCCACCATTCAAAAACATTATAAGAAAGGCTCTGGTGTGATTTGGGGGTCATTTGGCCCTTGGTGGAACTTTGACAAAATTTTTATGCCATTCGACTTGCCTATGTAGAAGATGATTTTAGAGCGCAAAAACGAATTTTTACCACACCCCCCGGGGGCGCGGGGGCCTCAAAATACGTGATTTTCACTCTAAAAATTCTATCTCCGCGAGTTTTCAACCGATTTTTTTCAAATTTGGCATGTAGGCAGAGGTACTTGAGGAGAGTACCCTGAAATTTTTTCAGATTTTTTCGACCACTACAATGACTTTAAATTTGACCTTGAAAGTTTAAAATCGCCCTGGAGGCACCGTTTTGGCGTGTGGTATAAAGAAAAAAATATTTTCATGTTTCTCACTCTATTTTACACTACTTAGAATTTTTTTCAATTTTTTTTGAGTGGTGGCCTATGCGTGACGTTCAAAAAACCGATAAATCGGTCGTTTTACCTAGTACTTGAGAAATACACTTTGAAAAAAGACAAACATGTTAATCGCAATTTTATAGCTGGAAAAGCTTCTATATGATGTCCGGAGTCTTTGATGAAGTCGCATCGCCCCAGCCCCTATTGCTTTTTTTGGGGGGGGGGGGAACCTTATGAAAGAAAAAATTGTTTTGCACCGATTTCGCTCAAATTCACGTAAATGGTTCTGTAGGTGTAGAAGTACTCCCCAAAATTTTTTAGCCCCCCTCGACCTCAGGGGGCTGAGCCATCGCTTCCCAAAGTTGGACATTTTTGGTTAAGATGACCAAAAAATCGAGTTTTTCGACTATAAAACCGTTCCAAAATTCTAATTTTGAAAAACTTGGTATTTTCTGTGCACATTTTGAGGTAACGAATCCGACTAGCCCATCAAATTTTTCATTCGAATGGTTTACACCCCCTCCTCATCACTGCCCGTTTGAAAGTGTACAGATCGTGGGGTTTTCAGAAAAAAATAACATTTTTTTTACAAAATTCAGCTCGCGACACATCAGGGGGCAAGTGGAATTGTATCAACCTACTTAAATTTTCAATTAGGTGAATGAAAAATATTCAGATACTAACCTGAAATTTTAGGAAGCAATGGCTAAACCTTTCTCCTAAGTCGCGGGAGCCTATAATTTTTTGGGGAATATTTTTATGTAATTTTTCAAAAAACTGCTCAGATTTGAGAAATAATGGCTCAACCCCCTGATGTGTCGGGAGCTGATGTTCGTAAACAAATATTTTTGTACTTTAATAAGTTGACATGTAAAGTTGACCAAAATCGATGCGAAAAAAAAACATTTTTTGAAACGGGCTCCCTCACTCCCCCCCCCCCAAGCAAAAAGAACGAGGAGTAGGTGCGGTGCTTTTTTACCACACACTCGAGACATCATAATTGAACATTTTGAATCAAAAAATTTTCACTTTCTCGCGAAATGTCATTTTTGGGTCACCTATGTAACAAAGTTATTTTTTTTTGAAAAACCCACGATCTGTACACTTTCAAACGGGCCGTGATGGGGAGGGGGTGTAAACCATTCGAATGAAAAATTTGATGGGCTAGTCGGATTCGTTACCTCAAAATGTGCACAGAAAATACCAAGTTTTTCAAAATTAGAATTTTGGAGCGGTTTTATAGTCGAAAAACTCGATTTTTTGGTCATCTTAACCAAAAATGTCCAACTTTGGGAAGCGATGGCTCAGCCCCCTGAGGTCGAGGGGGGCTAAAAAATTTTGGGGAGTACTTCTACACCTACAGAACCATTTACGTGAATTTGAGCGAAATCGGTGCAAAACAATTTTTTCTTTCATAAGGTTCCCCCCCCCCCCAAAAAAAGCAATAGGGGCTGGGGCGATGCGACTTCATCAAAGACTCCGGACATCATATAGAAGCTTTTCCAGCTATAAAATTGCGATTAACATGTTTGTCTTTTTTCAAAGTGTATTTCTCAAGTACTAGGTAAAACGACCGATTTATCGGTTTTTTGAACGTCACGCATAGGCCACCACTCAAAAAAAATTGAAAAAAATTCTAAGTAGTGTAAAATAGAGTGAGAAACATGAAAATATTTTTTCTTTATACCACACGCCAAAACGGTGCCCCAGGGCGATTTTAAACTTTCAAGGTCAAATTTAAAGTCATTGTAGTGGTCGCAAAAATCTGAAAAAATTTCAGGGTACTCTCCTCAAGTACCTCTGCCTACATGCCAAATTTGAAAAAAATCGGTTGAAAACTCGCGGAGATAGAATTTTCAGAGTGAAAATCACGTATTTTGAGGCCCCCGCCCCCGGGGGGTGTGGTAAAAATTCGTTTTTGCGCTCTAAAATCATCTTCTACATAGGCAAGTCGAATGGCATAAAAATTTTGTCAAAGTTCCACCAAGGGCCAAATGACCTCCAAATCACACCAGAGCCTTTTACATGAATTTGCGGTAGTTACATTTTCAAAATTTTTATTCATTTTTCAACAATTTCGATTTGAATCACTTTATCAACGATACTTACGCCCAAAAAAATATTGGATATCCGAGGAACCCTATTACGTTGATAAATTTCTCTAAAAACTCTTCCCATTAAAAGAAAATCGATTGAATTCTTAGACGAGACGATTAATTCAAAATCATTTCCAAACATTCCCATCATTACCTTCATTGGGACATTTCTAAAACGTCAAAATACGAGTAAAAGTACATAATTCGAAACGAATTTTGACGAGAGACAGAATAAGACGACTCGATAAAAACCCCGAACGAGTAGAAACATTGCGGGGAACCGTCGTATCGTCTCGCGACACAAAAACACGAGTATAGTAAAAGAGGCCCGGTTGAAAAATTAGCCTCCATTGAAATCGACGTCTGCTTCGTGTCGGCTTCCTCGAATACAAATTAATTAACTTCTTATACACTTACTTGGAGTATATACGGCACCGAACTATGTATATCGACTATACTACAACGCGGCGGTATCGAAGCATAAATGGAATTTCAAACTAAAAGCACGGTCATTCGTCTTGACGAGGCTAATGGAATCATCAATACACAAAACGAGCATAGAGAGCAAGAGAATCGACGTTGACGGTGGCCTTTACAAAAGAAGGGTCTTCGAATGGTGGAAAAAAGAACTCGAGGAGAAGGAGAGTAAAAGAACATCATCGTTTTCGTTATAGACGTAGAATTAGACGAGGCAACGGTATATAGAGACGGCGTAAAATCATTATAAGGAAACAGCCTCGTATACCCTCTCATCCTCAATCCAAAATGGGGGGAAGGTTTTTCTCGGGATAAAAAATCTCCTACTCTTTTTCGATATATGGCGAGAGCCGAAGATGTGCAGGGCGGGAGCGCGAAAGCAGGCGATGAAATATGGAAGGCAGCAACACAATTACAAGAAAGTGGGTGAAACATTGAACATCATTCGGTGATTACTTGAAAAGAACTGTTCAGCTATCAAAGCGTAATCACCCGCTGTTGAACAGTAAATAAATTCCAAGCTGTCAGGAATTCCGGGGCATTGTTTCAACCTGGCATTAAGCCTGCCTGATAGATTACGTAGTTACAATAAACCGACTTGATAAAAACAAGCGATAGAGTGAAATTCCATTTTGCTTATTTTCTCGTCGGTACTTCTTTCTCGGCGGGTATCTTCCGACATTCGTATACGTCTTTTTTGATTATTTTTCATTCGTATTTTCCTCCCCAAGTCCCCATCTGCACTATTCGCCGGCTCGACTGTACGATTCGTTTGGCCGGGTTGTGTACTTTGTCTCATTTACTCTTCTTTTTTTTCCTCCTCCTCGTCTATCTCGTTTCCGCAGCGAGACGACGAAGCTGCGAGGGGTTTTGGAGTTAATTTTCTTCTCTTATCGGATACGCGATCTCGAGTGTATCTCTGGCAAAGAATGAACTTCTGCGAGGTATTTTTTCCTATGCTCGGGTTACGAAGAACTCGAAGGTCGATTAGAAACCCCACAGGGAGCTGGAAATCTTGACTCGTCTATGAATCGTATAAATCAATCAATCGAAATAGATTCAGATTATGGATATTTTTTCTGCTCCGCTAACGCAGCTCTATTTTTTATCGAATTCAATTTATATTGTGCATGGTATTATTATAAAGGGTAATGTTGAAGTCGAACGAAAGGGAGATTTAGCTCTATACGAGAATTGTATCACACGTTGTATGTACGAGCTACGAGTATGTCTATGTACAAAATCGTACGAGTACATTTGTATACGTATAATGCGCTCGAACGCCTCCGGGGAATGCGAACAATTCGCGTTTTCCGAAGGAGCTACTGACCGAGCTCATCTATCGCTGGAAACGAATTTACGTTTTGGAACATAGACGAACGACGAGGAGACGTGACGTGCTGAGGGAAGAATGCCATTTTCGAAAATCGACGAAATTCGTAGTGTACGTGTACGACGACGATTTAAATGAGGTTATTGGGAATATACGTGATGATTCGTACTGCGAGAGTGTTGATTAATTAGCTCGCAGACGTGAGTATCGACGAGGATTAAAATGGGGCTGGGATTCGAGCAGGCAGCGTGCATGCGATGATGGATTGAATTACAATCAACAGAAAACTGCTTCAAAAAAAGACGTTTTTGAGTATTCTAAAAAATATTTACTGTTTAATTTGATGTTGATTTGTCAATTTTCACAATGGGTAGGTATACAGGGTGTCTATCAATTTTTAAAAATCAAATTTCGCGACTTTTTCGCGACCTTTTTTTAAGGTATCTAGTATATCTACCTCTCAATTTGACCCCCCCCCAAAAAAAAAAAATCAACGAGATCAAATTTATTATAGAAAAAAAGTTTATACTTTAATTTTGAAAAAAGACAATTTTTCACAAAAATTTTCCAAAAGTGAGTTATTTTATGGTAAAGAAGAGAAGTAGTTACTGCCCGAGCGAAGCGAGGGGGAAAATTTTACGAAAATTCATGTTAGCACGGATAAAATTGTTAAATGATTATTGAGAAATAAATTCATGGAATGGTTGAAATATTAGCAGATTTGGCCCGAGCGAAGCGAGGGTGAAATTTTTTCGAAGAATTATTTAAAAACAGCAAAAAAAGACATATTTCCAAATGGTTTTCTCCTTTAAAACATCCCTTAGAAAATTCCAAAATTCTCCAATTATTTTAGATTTTCCTGACAATGGACACAATATTACTTTTGAAATTCCCAATCGTGATCGCTACTTAGTCTCCTACAAGAACATATTTTTCCGCTTCAAAATATTCAATTATCTGAAATAGAAGGGAAGAGGACGAAGAGGTATATAATTTAAGAATGGGCTTTTAAAATTTATGAGCCCGAGCGAAGCGAGGGTGAAATTTTTTAGAAAAAATGTTCAAAAAGGTGAAATTTCTTTACTTTTTCTGTTTTCTAAAAGGTGAAAAAAATGGAAGTAATTTCGGAAAAATTCGCGACTTTTGATGAATTTTGGGTCAATTTCGCGACTTTTTCGCGACTTCAGCGACCTAAATCTAAATTTGCGACTTTTTCGCGACTTTCGCGACCGGTAGACACCCTGGTATAGCCAGGTAAGAGGTGAATTTCACCTCAAGTGGTGTATCTGGATTACAAAAAAAATCGTAAAATTTTGAACCCCTACCACTCTCTATTTGTGTGTAACACCCATTTTTTTAATCGTTGTTTATTCAATTTTCAATTCAGGTCAAAGTGATCTAGAATTTTAGTTTTTTTGCACATTAGTTAAGTATCGTAAATAAAATTTTGAGCAATTTCGGTTCGCTCCATGAGGTTTTAACTATTTGAAATTATCAACTGTAAAAAGGGTCTTCATAACGTTCGACCACTTTTTGAAAACATCCCAAAAAAACTGTTTTTGAAAGTACATCAAAATCAAATCAAATCAAAATAACCTTTATTATGAATATAAATACACTTATATCATAGGCCCATTTTATGGGCGAAGGCCTCCCTCAACCTGTTCCATTCCGTCCTATCTTGAGCGACTCTCTCAAATAAGTTATTCTTTATAAATTTCGTTATTGGATCCCTCCATCTTGCCCTCTGTCTTCCTTTATTTCTTTTTGTCGTTGGCGTCCATGTATTGACTTGATAAGTCCATCTATCATCTTTGAGTCTACTTGTATGCCCAGCCCAGTCCCAAATTTTGCCCCTTATTTCTGCCAGAATGGATTTACCTTTCAGTTTTTTGTTCAAGTTGGTTATATTTATTTTATCCTTCAACCTAACACCAAAAATAGATCTAATCATAGAATTTTGCGCCACTTTCAACTTTTTTTCTAATTTATCTGTCAGTGACCATGTTTGTGAGCCATAAGTAATAGTAGGAAATACACATGCATTGAAGATCTGGTTTTTGTGTTTTAAACTAAAGGGGCCTTTGAAAATTAGTTTTAGTGACCAAAATTTTTTCCACCCTGCAGCAATTCTTTTATTTATTTCAATTTCCGATTTTTTTTCAAATGATATAATTTGCCCTAGGTAGGTAATTTCATCCTTTACTTCCAGTGTTTTATTTCCGATTTCGATCTTATTAGATGTTTTATTATTTGATAGTATATTTGATTTTCCAAAGTTAATTTCTAGACCTGCTTTTTTGCTTTCTGATTCTAAATCTGTAATCATTTTAATTAAATCATTAGCATTATCAGCAATTAGTACTACATCATCTGCAAATCTGAGATTGTTGAGTCTTTTTCCATTAATAATAATGCCTATGTTAACCCAGTTAAATTTTTTAAATATTTGTTCTAAAGCTGCATTAAAGAGTGATGGGGATAGAGGATCTCCTTGCTTAACTCCTTTTTCTATGGCAAAATATTTCCCTGTTAAGTCTGTAATTATTCTAGCCATTAGGTCCGAGTACATATCCTTGATTATTTCAATAAAATGTTGGGGGACCCCCTGCTTTTTTAAGGCCTCTAACATGTACTCATGGTGTAATGAATCAAAAGCCTTTTTGAAGTCTATGAAGGCAAGATGGAGTTCCAATTGATATTCTAGTGATTTTTCTATTAATAAATTTATTACAAATAAATGATCAATGGTTGAGAAACCTCTTCTAAAACCAGCTTGTTCTATTGGCTGCTCCCTGCCTAATAAGTTTTTTATTCTAATTTCTAAAATTTTTGAAAATAATTTTGCCAAAGTGGGAGAAAGACTAATGGGCCGGTAGTTTTCAATATTGTGTTTGTCACCTTTTTTAAATAGTAAAATAATGTCTGAGAATTTCCATGAATTAGGAATTTTTTGGGTTTTTAGAATTAAGTTAAATAGTATAGTTATTTGCTCTGTTAGTTTCTCCCCTCCCCTTTTTAAGTGCTCATTATAAATACCATCTGTGCCCATAGCTTTATTATTTTTCAAATTTTTAATTGCTGTTGAAATTTCCTCCTTTAGAAAGACTGGTTCTTTTTCAGATGTTGGCTTAATTTGTGCTATGGCTTTCTGGTCTTTGTATAGCTCCATGTAAAAATTTGTAGCGTGTGTGTTAATTTCTTCTCTGTTATAGATTTTTTTATTGTTTTTATCTTTTAAAAAAACTGTCCAGTCTTTTCCCAGTGAAAGGTTTTTTCTAATCGATTTGGTGCTTTTAGTGGAGGATAAAATTTCATCAATGAAGTTGTTATGGCGATCTAAATTAAATTTCCTTAGTTTATTTTTAATGAGTTTACAAACTACATTCAATTCAATTTTTATATTTGACGTTTTATGTTTTATTCGTTTTAGTTGTTCTCTTTTTTTTATTAATTCTTTGATATCGTTTGGAAGTTGATTTTTGTTCTGTTTTGGTGAATTATCACTATCCATTATATGTTTAGTAGCTTGGGAAATTATATCTAAGATAGCTGAATTATAATTGTCTATATTTGCATCAAACAGTGTGTTGACTTTGTTGTTTAATAATTCACAAATTTTTTTCTCATAAATTAACTTTTTTTGGTCATTTATGACAATATTATTATTTAATTGTCTTTTAGGGTGTGGAAAAAACGTTTTTTCTAGGCTTAGCTTAACCTTGATTAATTTGTGATCAGAATGAAATTTAAATGAGTTTGATACCTCGAAGTCTCTAATGTAATTTGCATAAGAAGGTGATATTATATAGTCGATTTGATTTTTAACATCTAGGTTAGGGGAAATCCAAGTCCATCTTTTACTCATACGTTTCTTAAAAATTGAATTAATAATTTTCAGGTCGTTTTCATGGCAGAAATCGATTAATTTTTCTCCCCTATCGTTCCTTGTTCCATAGTTATAAGGACCCATAATCCGATCTTCGTCATATGTTCTGGTACCTATTTGGGCATTAAAATCACCTACAATTAGAAATTTATTTTTCGAATTGAACTTGTATTGAGCTAAGAGTTCAGAGAGGTTTTTATAAAAATCTATAGCAATGTTGTCAGGTGAATTTGATGTAGGTGCATAGACCTGAAAGATTGTAAGTGTACCATAACATATGCTAAAGCGAACTACTGCAATACGTTCTGAGATACCTATAAATTCGATTAAGTTCTTTAAAAGTTTATGTTTTATAAGGAATCCTACACCTTTTTGGCCAGAATTATCTCCAATGTAACAAAACAAATTACCATTTTTTGTATGAATAATTCTTTCTCCATTTCGCCTGACTTCCGAAATTCCCAGAATATCTACATTTGATTTTTTAAATGCGTTTTCTAGTTCTTCTAATTTTATATCCTCTTTTAATGTTCTGACGTTTAAACTACCGACCCATAGAGTCTCAGAAGGTTTGCTTGGTTTTTTATGTGAATTCTAGGACACGAAGAGCAAATAAAAAAAAAAAAAAAAAAATTGAAAGTACATAGATTCACCTTACTGATTCAGTTTTGGTAATTTCGATGGCGCACAGGCTGA